>JAUJPO010115878.1:0-21839 GCA_032270745.1 Tiaropsis multicirrata | reverse complement strand
CCAGCAATGGGTTCTTACAATCACATGGTGTAGAAGGTGTAGTTGTTGGTGGACTTGAGGACAGAGTTGTTGAAGATTCTGTGGTTGATTGCGTTTGAGTTGTGGATGATTTTGTTGTTGATGGCGATGAAGTTGTAGATTGCGATCGAGTTGTTGATCCTGATTGAGTTGTTGATCCTGATTGAGTTGTTGATCCTGACGGAGTTGTTGATTGCGATTGAGTTGTTGAGGATTCTGTTGTAGATTGTGATCGAGTTGTTGATCCTGATTGAGTTGTTGATCCTGATAGAGTTGTTGATCCTGATAGAGTTGTTGATCCTGATAGAGTTGTTGATCCTGATTGAGTTGTTGATCCTGATTGAGTTGTTGAGGATTCCGTTGTAGATTGCGATTGAGCTGTTGATCCTGATTGTGTTGTTGATCCTGATTGTGTTGTTGATCCTGATTGAGTTGTTGATCCTGATGGAGTTGTTAATCCTGATGGAGTTGTTGGGGATTCTGTTGTAGATTGCGATTGAGTGGTTGATCCTGATGGAGTTGTTGAGGATTCTGTTGTAGATTGCGATTGAGTTGTTGAACCTGATTGTGTTGTTGAAGATTCTGTTGTTGAACCAAAAGGAGTTGTTGAGGCCTCTATGGTTGTTTGCGATGAAGTTGTAGAAGGTGTAGTTGGAGGAGCCGCTGTTGTTGCTAGAAAAATAAGTCATTCTTTGATCGATGTACCTGGTAATCAAATGGAATTACCCATAAGGGCATAGACAACCTTTGAATGAACGAACAAACGAACGGACCCAGGTCCATCACATCGAAGGGTTTCTGGATACCCCCTTATCTGTGCAAAAAATATCAGAAAAACCATGGCGTTCTAAATCTAAAGAAATAAAGTGGTCTGGTCTGTAAAGCTGCACAAATTCGAGTTGAACTGAAAAGAAAACAGAGGTGTCTTGGTTTCTTGAAGTTTATGTCGAGAGCTTGTCGAAAGACAACGATTGTCTACCTGTTTACACGTTTTCTGTGAAGAAACAGCTGCTGCTATGAAAGTTCACCCTTTACTTGGGAATTCAAATGTGAAAGGCCACTGTTCGATTCATCGAAAAGTCAATGTCATGTTGAAATTTTTAAATGTACAGAAAAGATATTCGACATTATATAACGATTCGTTGGAAGCTGCGATAAATGTTTCCGAAGATACAAGATTAGATCAATTAAACGTGTTGGCTGAGTGGTTTGTTAAGACTGGCAAAAACCTGGTGGAATGAAAACATTGACAATGGGTACATCTAGAGCGCTAAATTATACGTTACGTGGTCTCGTCAATTTGACGAAACTTCTTTTAGGAACATTATATTCCTTAAGTATACCAGACAATCGTGCATTTATCTTACTGATCACCTTTGTGCTACGCAGAGAGTTTTAAAATTAAAAGAACTTAAGTTGTTATTTTTTTTTTATTTGAGTGACTTAATGTTAGTTGATTTCAAATTCTTGTATGGAGAGAAAAAGACCGTTCTTGGGTAAAGAGCGTTTCAAAGTTGTTTGATTTAAACAATATTATTTTCAGGGTAGCGCGCACCTTACGAAATAAAGAATCTTTAAGATGTGTTTGCTACATAAGAAAACCAAGCAAATAGGTAAGAAACAGAAATCTTAGAAATTTAAAGATCTGAACCATCCAGATTGCTAATCTTTGGACACACAATGTGAGTTGGATCTCTTGTATATGTTGCAGCAGATATAACGTCCCAATAGTTTCTCCCCATTCAGTCCTATTTCTGCAAGTTTTTGCTTTGATTTTCGCTTTTTCACTTTCCATTTTAATGCAATGACTTCTTTTTTAGGCCTACTGAACTTTGACGCCAATGCACGTCTGCTAGGCCTGAGATTTAGAACGCCATGGAAAAACTAATTAGCCAATCTTGAGAAAAGCTGATAACGAACAGAAGGACAAAGGTCAATTGGTATGAAAATTGCATAGATATAAAGACATTCAATAGTACTAAATCAAAGGTTACATTTTCGAAAGTAAAAGATATGCCTTAATAAGGTTACTTACTAAGACATTGAGCAACTTCTTTGCATACGATTTTCCCTTTTGTGCACGTACTATAAAATTAATTAAAGCGATTGAATGGTTTCAAACATCTGGATTAGAATTAAAGTATCGAAATTGTTGAAATTTATTAAGAGGAGATGAAGAGATCCTACCTTTTCGTCTTATTTAAAATTGTTTCAAATTATATTTCCGGGACAAAATACCTATAATTTCTATTGTACATTATGGAACGAGAGCTGGAGAGGAAAGAAAGATTGGAATTTGTCCAAAATAGTTCAGTATCGCGATGGCTTTTTTGCGACAAAATGTCAAGATTTAATCATCTTGATGATATTGTGATATCGAAAGGTTGTATATTAGATTCTATCCTGGATATCGCTCACTCACTCAACAGGAGTAGCGCAAAACAGATTAACTGAATTATGCAGTAAGTCACTGGGAGCTGGCGACAGGTGTGGCGCACCACTTCAGTCTAAATTCACCCAGATTTTTAGCGCTAACAAAAGAAGGATAGACATCTCCGCCGCTGATTAACTATTATTTTAGTTTAGTTTCGATTAGTACTTAGTTTACATACTATGACATTGAAGCCTTGTTTCTAGGTTAAAACTTCAACCATCTTAAACCGCCTTTTGAACTACCTTAAGGGAAGAAATTCCGCGAAACACATAAAATCTTGAATTTTGAAATGTTACCCCTAAAATCTGCGTTTTTATGCCAAATTAGCCTATATTTATGTTGGACTAAAAATACCCTCAACTGCGAAATATTTAATTTGCAAGGTCTGAACCACGAAACTAAATGCCGCGAAATTTTCTTCCCTTAAGGTAATCAAAAAATCCCTTACCATTCTATACAATCAGGGTCCACAAAAATTTCTGATCCATCACTGGTTGGATGATACGGACATCGTTCACCCTCAATATACCGGTGTCCATTTAATTCACAATATTCACATTCAGAAGGTGGTACACAAAAGACGTTGCCATTCGGACGATCAATTTTCTGGAGAAGTCCATCTGGACATTGACAACCTTCGACGAATTTTGTTGGACAGTTTGTATCTCCATCTGGATATTGACAGGTGGGTGGACAGGCTAGACCTTTGATTTGATAAGTCATGTTTGTTGGACAGCACATCTCTTTTTCTATATTAAAAAAAATAGAAAAGTACTTTGTTATCATACGACCGTTTGAGATGTTTGAGAAACATTTGCTATAAAGTACTGTTGTTTTTTTACGATTGTATATTAAATATTAAAGTTGCAATGGTAATATATAAGACAATTCTAAACATACCACAAATAGCATGTCCTTTCCTCCAACCAATGTAAATCCCTTCATCCTGGCAAGCTTTCTGGTAAGCTCCAACAGCATCACAAATGCAGTCACAATCACCAAGTTGGTCACACCCGCATACATCAAAAACACATCGATCATAAAACACGTTTGGGTCAACTGCATGATGACATTGTGCGAAGACTTCTGATTTAATGATCGAACATTCTTTCTTGGTAGGATCCAATCTATTGTTGTATTGAAAGAAACATTTAAACTTAGTCACAAAAGACTTCTGTACTAATTGTAAAGGAACTTTGTTTTTGTTGTATTAGCCACGATGATGTGAGGGGCACAAAATCAGATTCCCTTGAAAATCAGATTCCCTTGAAAATAATTCATGTTTAATCCAATATAATGATGTAATGTTCTAGAAGGATAACATATGCAGAAATAGGTCAAGGAAAGTCTCTTTCCAAGAAGTATTGTATTTGAAAAAGACTTTACGATACGAGTCTTCATCTTTGTATTTAGAAAGCTGTGTACGAAACGATGCGTAAATCTTTATAGACTTTCACGACAAAGTTTCAGAATTTTCTATATAGTGTTATACCTATGGGGACGAGCTTTGCACGTGTCTTCGATTTCCTTTGCTCCTGGACATGAATCATCCTTGGCCCAAGAATCACCAAAAGTATTTGCACTAGCTGTTGTGTCTCCTTGGACGGTAACAAAGTCATTAGCTTCACTGCCATCATAATTACCACAAAGACCACAAATCTTGCCAGCTAATATAGGCTTAACTTTGATGTACAATCTAGTGCCATTATCCCACATCATCGATATACCGTGGTCAGTTACGATGTGCACATAAGAGCCCGCATAATCGTAGACCCGGAAACTCGGTGTATCTTCCAGAGCTGGTTTAATGACAGCCTTTTTATCACCTTTCTTGAGGACAAAAGTTGTTCCGTGGATTGTGGCAGTAATCTCTTTAGCACATGTCACGTCTTGTGAGCCACAAGCTTGAGTATTGACTTCTATGTGGATTTGCTCTTTCTTATATTTCGAAGGTTGCCCAGCGCACGTGTCTGAAACCATGGTGTGCTTGCAACGTCCTTGGTAATCGAAGACTTTGCCATCAAACGTTTTGTAATGAGGATCACCAAACACATAACAACTTCCTGGATAATTAATAAAGAATAATAGCTCATTTAAATTTGCAAGATATTTTTTCATTTTTTCAAATCGATAGCTTCAATATTAAGACACCCAAATTTCGACGTCAATGCACGCTTTCTAGGCCTGTAGATTTCGAAGGCCATGGAATGTAATAGTTCACTAAAATTTCCAGCCAAATGATAGAATCATTCAGCTCACCTCTGTGAAAAGCGATGAAAAGAAACAAAGAGTTCAATCAAGGTAAGACCTTCAAGTAGGTCCAAAAACTTCGAAGGACGGCATTACCTGGACAATTGTGGTCTGAACAATTCCATTTTCCACTTTTACAAAAACTGTAAAAAAAACGCATATCAGATTTATTAAATTTTGTATACTTAAAACCGAGTTTAAAAGACATTCCTACCGAGTCAAAGAAAGCTGAGGATGCAAAATGTTTGCAGCCCTCCAAACCAATTTACAAAATTAATAACGCGCTGATTAGTAAGAGTTAGATAGTAATATAATGTCTTAATTTTTTAAACACGAAAGCGAAGATCAGAAAAATTTCAATACTTTAGGAGAAGATTGGAATGAAAGGTCTGTATTTTGAATTTTAGATCGAGAACTCGCATTTCTAAAACAGTTAAAAAAATTGTAGATATTCCACGTTCTTGTTTTGGACTCTGCTGAATCGGTATATAGGGCCTCTTAACCTGGAAAACTGGCTTTAAAAAGACAGACCAATGACAAAAAGCATGAGAAAAAAATTAATCATTAAAAGATCAAATTAAGTTAGAAAATAAGAACTAGCTACCCCAGCAAATACACAACGTTATTCCAACGTTGCTTCGACGTTAAAACAACGTTCCGTGCCTGCTGGGCTAATGAGAAATTTGGATCTCGAATTCTTTTGAAATCTAATAGGATGAAAAGGAAATTATGGGCTTACCATTCGTTGCATCCACGTGCCAATCTGGCATTTTCTGGGTACGCTTTTCCATCATGAAAACACGGACATTCCTCTTGCGTGATGCACATTCCCTCGTATTCAATTTTGCCCGAAGGACAAGTGCAACCTTTGGGTTGAAATGAAACATAGTAAAATATTCCGCGATTATTTTTTTTCTTTATATAATTTGGAATATCATTTCATCATTCTGAAGCTTTTACTATGCATGACCCTTCATAAAAATTGGATATCAAAGGCTCTTTCCGTTGTTTTATTTATGTTGCTTTATCAAGCCTCGTTTCCATAAAATTGACAAAAAGAAATTGAAATTATTAGAGAAGCCTTTCAGTTATTTTATTTTGTTGATCCTGTATTTTTATTTCCGGTATAAAATACAGATGTATTCGGTGTAAATAATATTGATATTTTTTTTTCACCTTAGCAAAACCCAGCAGACACAACGTTTTTTCGACGTTAAAACAAAGTTCCGTGTCTGCTTGCTGGAAGCCTCATTTCAACTTATATCCGAACGGAATAAAAAAGAAGACCCATAAAATAAATAAAGTGATCGAACCTGCGACACATTTTGGTTTTTCTGCTAAACAAGATTGCTCGAGATCTTTCGTTGAGCATGTGTTCGGACAGGGAGGCAAGCAAGCGGTGTATACCATCCCATTGTTACATCGTAATGTGTCAGTTTCTAATGATTAAAATTTTAAAATATTAAAAAGTATTGAAAGGTGATAAAGTAAAAAATTTATGTGAGCGAAATTTACACTAGAGTGGTCTCTATAATTTGCAGGTCCATAACCTTTAAGACAATGTTGTTTGGACTTTTAGGGTATTCGCAGAGAACTTGACAAAACATAACATAGTGATTTCAGCACTTTGTGTATGCTGACTGGAATGTTGCAGAACCTAAGCGTTGTGCAATGTTGCTCATTTACTCCCATTTGATGGAAACCAGTACCAGTACCACTTATTGACTTTTTGGTTTTCTCGTGCAGTCCTGGTTTCTACATACTAACTGCTTTATAGTGATATAAAGGCTTGTATTGATTACATACTGCAGTCCAGTTTAGTGCAAACCAGTTCTCCTTCTTTGCAAACACTGAAAAAGAGAATAAAGGATTAGAAATGTAAAATAAGCTTTTTTAATTTCTCTTAATTTTTGTTATTTATTTCGTTTCGAAGGGTGTTTACTTAAAAAGGGAGAACTTTTATCTTTCCTTGTTACAAAAAAAACACACCCTAGTTTCCAGTCTCCATGAGAAAATAGAATCTTGTCTGGTAGAATCCAACTATTGAAGCAGGGTTTTTTCACCCGCTTTGAAGGGGTTTTAAATTGATTGTTTTTTTAAACCTTTGAATAATTGTAGTGTTTTACAAACTAAACAGGTTTTACTCAAAATCTATCCGGATAAATTTGAACCTGAATGCCCGCAAATTTTCAATAAAAATAGGTGTAAACGAAAGCAAACCTACCAAGTGTTGCAACCTTTTTGAACACTTCCACCATTACCAATCAGCTTATCACCCACCTGACAACCACATGTTGTCTTAGCAACGCAAACATTCGAATCTTCATCTTTCTTTACCATACCCTTAGGACATGCGCATCCTTCGATACAATTTTCATTGCAATCGGAATCAGGTGTGATAACATCAGAGCAGGTTTGCGAACATGACGAGCTGCACTCCTGGTATAGCTGTCCAGCAGGGCATGTGACACCTGACAAAGAAGAAAATAAATTTAAAAAAATTGTAATGTGGAAAAAATATTGAGAAAGGTAATGGTTATTTCAAAACTGTCCCAAAATATTGCACATTTTATCTTTCAAATAATGTCAAAGCAATAATTAGATTTTACTCAAGGATTTAATAAAAAGAAGGAAGTAAGTCAAAGAATAATAATTAATATCAAAGTCAAAACCAACAAAAACGATTGCAACTATCTGGTAAGGCTGAAGTCTTTGGTCCATAAAAGATTTACCAGTCTTAAACTCATAATATAATTCGCTTCCATTTCATTTCTGTGTTTTGAATCTTACAATAACCATGGAGGTAAGAAAAACACATTGATAATCAACTTCTCTGTAATAGCCTAACTAATGGTCATTAAATTCATTATGAATGTTATTCAATCGGCTTTCGGCTACCAATCATTTGGTAGCAAAATCAGTCAAAAAATAAAATATAAGAACTAAAGTGTGAGATGGTCGGAGATGTTTCGGGGATTGAAACCTACATACATTTAAGAAAAATACTTGTTTGAATGACATAAAAATGTATTAAGGTCAGAGAATTTTGTACTTTAAACGAAGATGTGAATTTCACGAATTTAGGGCCGTTTTAAGCGAAAGTCTCTCTCGCAAATATCTTAATGTCTAAAGTAGCGGCTGGTTTAAATTTTTGATATGTGATAGGTAAAAGGTTATCATTCATCTATATCTAAAAATATTCAAAATTTATGGGGGATTCCATGAGCGACGCTTAGAAATAAGGAATTTTGTGCTTATTTTTGCAAGTTCGTCTCATTTTTTATTAATAACGGTGCTCTTTCAATGCACCAATTAAAAGTGTATAGAATTTTCTTATTCGAGAAGTTTAATATTCCCATGAGTGCATGCCTGAGTAATTGATTTTTTCCTAAAGCAAACAAGCAGCAATTAGCTACAAGGATTAGATACAATGGAATAGTATGAGTTGAGTCTCCATATGTTTTTCTTACCTCCATGCAAAAACTCGAACGAGAATTATTTAAGACCGAAGAGATTATCAAGAGAGAGAGAGAGAGAAAAAGAGTGTTGAAAGAGTACTAACCACAGCCACTTGTCTCTCTCCAGTTTTTAATTTCAACACCAGACATCGCACATTCTGCTGCATAAGAGGACAAAACAGCACACAAACATTCCTTTCCATCATTGCCACATCCGCAAACATCTTGTTTGCAGTTCTCAAAATATTTAGTTTGATCTACTACATTGTGACATTTCTTGAACGTATCGCTGGTTAAAATGCTACATCTGGTGTCAGCCACTTTGGCATTTTGATGGTTTGCTTCGCACGGTGTTAAACTGAAATCAGTTGAACTTAACGGCTTACATTTGGAGTTTGGCAACAACCATGCGTTTCCAAATTCGATTTCTGAATGTGCTAGATCACCAGACGGCTCTGTAAATTCGTCAATTGTCTTGCCATTGAAGTTGCCTGCTAAACCAGAAATTTGGTTTTTTATAGATGGCGGCACTTTTGCGTTGATCCTTGATTTGCCATCCCAAGTAACTGTAAGTCCTTCAGTCGATTCCATTTTAATCATTGAAGAGACTGCTTCAACTTTAAATCCTTTGCTGGATAGGATCGGTAATCTCGCTACCAAATCGTTGACAGTGACTATGAACTTTCCCAACTCAGTAGACAACTTGATTCGATTGCTCTTGTAAACAATTGTAATGGTCATGTAACAGGTCTTAGATGCACAGCTCTGGCGATCGGTAATAACAGAGAAGGGTGCTTTACCGCTGGTATGCGAAACAAAGATATTGGGACAAGTGTTTTGGTAAGAGAAGGATTTTCCATCAAATGTAGAGTAGTGACCATGTCCGTACAAGTATGCATTTCCTATAAAATAAATTCAAAACATCTTTTTAATACACATTATTCATAAAAATGAATAGACAGATCCTGTACTAATGTACTTCCCTGTTCTCTCTCAAAGGTAACAAATCGAGTGGAATTTAACCCACGATCTCTCGTTTGCTCTCCCAACTGCGCTGTCGGTTCGTTGCTATTACACTAGCTCGTAGTAGACGAGGGGAGCGACGTGCTCAATGTTTACCTTTCGGTACATGAATTCTATGTGTCAATGGGCTTGCAGCACATTATTCAGTTTTTTAACTGCTGTCTGTGACCCCGATAATCAATTTCACTCGTACATCCTCACTCACGGTCAAACGATATTATTGTTAGTGGAATACAATAGCGTGAACTACAGTAATGAACATTCAAAAGTTATCTAAAACGGTACTATGTTCTCTTTTAACGAGAACCAGAATTGTTGCAGGAAGTATGGAAGGATAAAGTAAAAAGTAAAAACAGAACAGAAGAACAGTTACCGTCGCATTCTAATGTATTACATTTCCATTCACCACCATTACAAGAGCTGGAAAAAAAGACAAAGGGACCTGTTTATTGACACGGTACTTTGCTACAAGACACTAACTGTATCCTCAAAACAAGCTTTATGCTCCTAAATAAATTTTATTGCGGAAATTCACTAAAATATTTAATGTGAGATTCTTTTAACTAACAAAAATCACAAACCGCAAGCATTTTTACGATCTATTTTTATAGTTTGTAAATAATATATTTAAAAACACTTAGTTTGTTAGCGTATAGCAAGAATAGCGGTTTGCGTAATTACGTTTACGGGCTTTCCCCGATTTGCATGTGAAAGTTTCCCCGATTTTGTATTATCGGACGTAAATTTAGAAATGAATACGTAAAGGTAGATAGAAATAAAGAAAACTAATACACACCATGTTTTACAACCAGGCATTTTGACAGTTGCACCATGGTCAAACGTTTGTCCGTTATGTAGACAAGGACATTGATTGTCCGGAATACAAACACCTTTCGATAAAACTGTTCCTTTCGGACAGTGACAGCCATCAATACAACCAGTCTTGCAAACATCAGTGGGTCCTTTGTGTCCACATTCCGAATTGCATGATGGACCACACTCCATAAAGACTTTACCACCAGAACATTGGACAGCTAGATAAAAAGATGGATATGATTTTAATAAGAGCATTTTAATTTGACATTTGGGCACAAGCACTGATAAGCTATTAACCTAAAAGCTTTGAAATCAACCGTTTCCCAATTACTGCTACTCGAGCCTACCCAATATAATATAAAAATTTTATTACTTTTATTTAGTTGTAATAAACTGATTGCAGTCAATTTAGTTATTGGGCATGACCAGAAAGAAATGGTGCAAGGGGGTGAAAGGCAAAAGCTTTTTTGTGATTTCACCACAGAAATCTTACATTTTTTACCCCTGACAGCAGTTTTATCCTTTGACAACCGTTAATTTGACTGCCCCGTTAATTTGACTGTCCATGTAGTATTTCAATAAAATGTATAAAATTCAGGTAAAACACTCACGGCATTGGTCTTCAGATCTCCAGTTAGCGGTTATTTCATGTCTCAGACATTCTCTTGAGTACTGTTCAAAAGCTCCACAAGAACATTCATTGTTGCCATGACATTTGCAGGCTTCTTGAACACAAGCTCGATAAAATGGCTCTGGATCAACCTGAAAATAAATAAACAAGGGTTATTCATTTTATATTAAAATGTTCTCGCAGTAAATTTCATGTTTTTAGTCAGTCCGAAAAGGAATGCAAAAGTTTATGATTGTTAGTTGTTCAACCAGGATAGTACACAAGATTTCTGTAGTAAAGTCTCTTATAGCGAAGTCGTTGAGCATAATTTGGTGAAAAAAGAGACGTAAAGCTGAAACTTTCTCCTGACCTTCTTCATACATCCATTATCACTCAAAAAGAAATTGTCTGAAATCCGAGCATGAGGTCATCCTTTTTTCGGTCATTATTTCCCCAGGCAAAACCCTAAGGGTAGTTTTTTTTCAATTTTAAAAATGATTTTTGCCTGTAATAACCATTTATATCACTCGAAAGCTCTCAAAAAACTATATAGAAGACTTTTAAGCCAGTATAACCGATTTCCTTACCTAACTTACTAGTAAGTTATTTGTCATCAAAGTTGGCTTTTTCAGCTCATTTTTGTCATTTTTCGTCAATTTTTGCAACTTTGACTGCAAATAACTTTGCAGGGTTTTTTTGAGTTGTAATGAATGTATAAAGAAGGTCTGGAGAAAGTTCCAGCTTTACCTTCTTTTTTTTACCAAACAGCCTGCTTTTATCTACCATGACCGCACTTTAAGCGAGTTTTGAGAACAAAGCATTGAGACAAAAATTTGTCTCTTTTATTCAAGCGACTTTAAGAGACTTTTGTACTGAAAGAAGGACGTGGTCTCAAATTGCGATACGAATTACCAAGAAATTTTCTCACCTTTCTTCGACACTCAGCAAACACTTTTGATTGTTTCAATTCTTGACATTTCGTTTCACTCAAAAGTTTTGCCAAGTCTGTGGTCGAATTACAATAATCAATTTCGGAGACAACAGCTTGGCAGGTTTGCCCGAATTTCGGTTTGGCCAAAGAGTCTCCGTATTTTGTAGGATTACTAGCTTGTTGACCGTTTGCAAGTAATAAATCATCTGTGACGACTCCATTATTGTTGCCACAGAGACCACAAGTACCGTTCTTCAGCTCCTTTGAAACTTGGACATAGACTCCATTGTTGCCATCGTATTTGACAAGCAGTTTGCCATTCCACGCATCCAAGTACATATAGCCAGCGTGCCGTGATACCGTGACATCCGTATCAGCGTAAGGTAACGTAATATTTTTGTCATCTTTGGTGAACGTGCTGTCGTAATTGATTCGATAAGGAATGTCATTAATGTAGACCACAACAGCTCTGGAACATGACTTTTGAGCGTCGCAATTCAGCCCGTTTTCGATGTGAACAGCGAAATCATCTTCGCCTGGGCGGCAATCAATGGCTAGAGCGTATGTGCATTGGCCATTGTAGTTGAACAAGTATCCATCAAATGTTCGGTAGTGTCCTGATCCCCATACTGAACAAGCGTTTTGTTCTTGCCTGAAACCAAGAGGTAAAATATTTGAAGATCAAATATTTAGACGGTGGTACCATTGGTTCTTGTTATGAACTTTAGTATACGTTATTGGACAAAAATTATTCGGACAAAAGTGACTAAAACTTTGTCCGACCAATGATTTTGTTCGACTAATTTTTGTCTGAAAAGGTTTATTATATTACTTTAAACTATGAAATTACAAATTCCCAGACCAGCGTGGGCCTCTATGAACCGCACTTCTTTTTATGCTCTAGGGAGTCCTTGAACTTCTTTCTTTGGCTTTCTTAAACACGTTTTTTGCTTTTTTATTTCTTGATTACATTTTTGGTAAAGTGGGTTATAACGTCGAATTTCCGAAATATAAATAAAAATAGCGATTTAAATAACTGGAAATTAAATTTCAAAATGAAAATCCGGAATTACTTAAGGGGATTAATTTTTAAGGTAGCAGAACCAGTAGAACGATAGATCTTCATTGGTCCATAAGCCATGCCAATATTAAAGCTGTATTAGGACCGGTTTCCACTCATCGCCACACACCTTTTCAGATTAAAATGACGTAACTCTAGACTAGCCATTTATTTGATTGGTTAATTAATATGACGTTACAAGTAGAACCACTTCGGAAGGACGTTTTTGTCAACTTTTTCGATTGTGGCGCTATTTTCTCGATGACGTAATTTCTAAGGAATTTCAACCGCGAGCGCGGCGACGACGAATGGAAATGGAGACCTGCCTTTAACAAATGAGGTTAAAAACTAGCTATGGTAAAATCTCGACGATAAACGTGTTGACTTTCTTAAAAAAGAATTGCAATGAAATTTTCGCATGGCGACTCCATGGATAAATCAGAATCAACTTGAATTCAACGATGAAAGGAAAATAAACATTAAGAAGAAACTTTGCAATGTTTTACCATAGCAACGCGAGAAAAGTTGTGGATATGTTGAAAGAAAAAAATCGTTCTTTAAAATTTCCAACGAAACGGCAAAGTAATTATCTGCTGTATGCATAGGAAAAATAGTCATGACCATGAGTTGATTCATTGGTTAATTCTAGTGAGTTTACTGTTATACACCTTTTTCATTTTATAAGAACAATTTCATAAGAGCATCGAGCCTCAGATTTTACAAAAAACTATGAAGAACTCGCAATTTGAGCATGGCAATTTTCATAATGAAAGCTTAGATCAAGAGAAGCATTTTAGGCATATATTTAAGGGTGGGTGGTGTGGGGAATTTGAGAAAATGTTAATCAAAGTTAAGAACATCTGAGCAAATGCATATTTTTGCGTTTTAAATTTGTTTTTTCAGTTAAAACGATTGTAATAGTACGTGTAATAGGACATTATTATCGTCACCTTCAATTGAGAAACCCATGAATCTGTAAGTCTATTCAACAAAATATGGCAGTCGGCAAATTTTGACATAATTGCTCTTGAATGAAGATTATATATGCTACTGTATGATAAAACCTTGTTGGAAAGAAAACTATGACCTGACTTAAAGTCTACTTTGAGGGCCTTGGCAAATAGATTACTGTATGATCAAAAGATCTAGTGTAAAAGACAACACTATTACTTACCATATTAGAGATTTTAACTGAAACCAATTTTAAATTACTACAATAAGAATAATGCACGACTGACTTAAGTCTACTTTGAAGGCCTTGACGAATAGATTACTGTATGATCAAAAGATCTAGTGTAAGAGACAACACTATTACTTACCATTAGAGATTTTAACTGAAACCAATTTTAAATTACTACAATAAGAATAATGCACAACTACGAAAATTCTTCAACTTCAATAGACTCTTAGACTAATAATACCCATTAGAAATACCATATTTATTTTACATACCGTAAGTCAGTTTGAGAACTAGCCTGAGCTGCTAATAAAAACAGCAAGGCTGTCAGTGTCTTCATGATTAAAATTCTATTCACACGTCCCCTTGTGTATGGTTACCATAAAATAATAAATTTTCCTTTAAAACAAAATTTTGCGATATTTTGGTAGAAAAGGGTTGGGTTCTTGACCCAAAGAATTCCCTTTCTGAAATGAAATTTTAATTAGAAAAATGAAGAAGATTTTTGCATCGAGACTTTTATTTGCATATCTATTTCATTGTTTGTAGTTTATTTCTTTTGTTCAACATAACTAGAAAAACTAGTTCAAGGTGAAATAATGCAATTAGTTTTTTTTATAAGAATATTTTCAGATTTGATTATTAACATTTTCGACGTTACGTTTTCCTCCTAATCTAACTCTATCACCCTTTATATACACGTTTTTTATAGGAACACGCCTTGATAAGCCAAAAGTGTAAGAACACGCTAAGAACATTTCAAGCCTTCCGGTGATAATTTCTGAAGAAAATGGTTATTTTTCAGTAAAAATGAGAACACATTGAGAACATTTTTAAGAATTAGAATTGCAGAAGAGTTAAGAAACAAAGGCTTTCCTCCAGTTATGATGTTCTAATATAAAGAAATGTATTTAGCATGGGTTACCAAGTGAATTTTATATCTATATTATATTCACAAAGATCATGTACGTTGTCGAAGAGATAAAAACTCTATACTCAAAATGAATATGTACGTAATACCCTCAAATTGACAGTCAATTTTCGCTGATTTCACTGTCTTTAATTTGACTTCTACAGTTATTTTGGTAAACTTTATCACACAGATTATCACACAGCTCGTTTTTAATGTTTAAATGGTCGTGACAGGCTTAAAGATATTCCGCGATATAATTATTTCTTATATAAAAAAGCACCCTTGACAACCTTCTATTTTTGATTCATTTTATTTATCGCTTAGGTTACAAGTGGGGACTACACACGCCGTGAACTTTAATCGGAATTCCCTGTTCTTACAAATACTTCTTTAAAGGGTGATTTATTTAATATCATTTGCTCGTTACAACCAAAGCCATGACTGGTACCCTATTTGTAATGAAATCACTGTTTTCGCGAGACCGTGAAAATTCCTTCGAAACAAAATATATGTTTGTTCAGCTTTTTTCCATAATCTTTCCTCTTCCTTTTCAATTCTTTATTATTTCTTTTTTTCATTCAGGAGGTGTGAAATTGCTTAACTTTTAGGAAATTCTGTTCATTAAATATTTTCTCAAAAAATTTGATACAATGACATGTCTCCAGATTTATACTACAAAAAACAAAAGAATATGAATCACGTGGTATTACGAGACAGCCAATCATGTTCTAGGATTTTAGCAGGTTGATTCTAAACTCATCAATTTAATTTGCATCTTGGTTATAAACTAGTGCAGTACAAAAAAGGTTTTGTTTTTCTCAATCCTTTTCAAATTAAATTTAATAAATTTCATATCCCATACTAGATTTGACCAGAGTCTTATTTTCATATTAAATCGAAGGAAAATTTTTTTTAAAGTTAATAATACTTTAAGGCAATACTTTAATACTTTAGGGCACTCAAGGTAAGTGACCTACCGAACGTGCGGCCCTTAAGGGTAATTTTTTTCAAGGTTCTGACTCAGGTGTACTGTAAGGGTAGGAAATTGAAAAAGTTGAGAAAATGTTTGCCAAAACAGAGGAAAAATAGCCAAAAAGTGCACTGTAAGGGTCGGCTATTCAGCAAATTTTGCACTGCTCTGTAAGGGTCCGATTTTGAAACCCCAATTTTTGTCCTAACTTTTGTCCTTTGCCCCCCCCCCCCCCCTGATAACGCATGATGGTCAATTCATGATACGTAAACTTTTAGGGATGTAAAGCTTACATATTGGATACAATGAATTGGAGCAACGAACTACTCCTTCAAACTACTAAAATATAGAATATCGTTTATTTTTCAATCTATCGTTCATCTCAAGTTGAGGGTTTTTAAGGAAACCGATTGGTATCAAATTCTTAGCCAATGCTTCTTTAGCTCGTTGCCTGTTCGGACAAAACATCCTTCGAAAAGCTTGTATTCTCTTGGAATAGATGATTGGGTTTATACTGCTTTGAGCTGCTTGGCAAGTTTTCAAGAATGTCAACAGTATGAGCAGATATGAATACTCTGAAGGTCCCAACAAGACATTGAAGGATCGCATGAGAAAATAAATAACGTGGAAAATATCTATAGGGACCACGCATACGAAATAGACAGTGATTATAGAATTGAGAAGACCTCTTATGTTTTTCATTCTATCCATCAAGCGCTGGTGTTTGGAGTAAAAGTCTTTGTTTTTGTTCAATGATTTGATGGTCAAGCGACCATAAATGAAAATGTACGCACATGAGCACAAGTCTCTTATCAGCATGATGACGTCAAATGTAAAATTGAGAAGGAAGCCTTCCTTAGAAGAGGTTTGCGACGTTGACGTGCACGTGTTTAAACCTGCTTTTTCGTTCTGTAAAATATCCAAGGTTAAAGTCCACGGGATGGTAAGAGCTATCGAGATGAGAGTTGAGATTACGAACCACGTGATTATAATACGCTTTGTGATTGGTCGCTCGAGAGGTTTACTCACGACACGGTAACGTATGTAGGCAATCAACATCAAGATGAATTGCGACAAAGTAATACAAATTGAGGGTAGGCTTCGCAAGATTTTACAAGCCGTTTCCCCGAAATGCCATTTCTTCCAGCGAACTGTTGTCAAATAGAGATACAGTCCAGGAGTGAAGAGAGTGGTTAGCAAGTCGACGACAGCAAGTACTCTTAACATTTGGTTGAATTTGTTACCAGGACGTTTCCGGATGTTATCAGTGAAAATGTAGATTGCCAATGTGTTGCCAAAGATGCCGAGGATGAAGATGATTGCCAATAAAGTTAGATTAAGGTTGTTGAAAACATCAAATAATGTTGAATCAGTTGTAGCATCGTCACTAGTGTTGTTGGCTATTATTGTCGTTGTTGCAACTAGTATTGTTGTTGTAGGATGTGGAGTTGTTGGTGGTGTTATCATCGTTGCTGCTGTTGATGATACGTTGCTACTGATAAAATAGAATAAAGAATTTTTCTTGGACGGTAAACGAATGTCAATGTTTTCCCAGGATATACTTTAATGACAATGTCTCAGAATCGCAAAAAATATATAGTCATAGAAAACTTTCATTTTAAGTATCTTCTTTCCAAAAACCGCAATTCGTGCGATCTTCAACGTACCATAATAAGGGAAGAAATTTTCGCAGGAAGAAATTTTCGCGGTATTTAGTTCCGCAAAACACGCAAAAATTGCTGAACCACGAAAATAAATGCCGCGAAATTTTTATTTTTCAGCTAGGTGTATCATTTCGATGACGAAATCTCATATTTTGTTGCAAATTAAGCATTTTTACGGTAGAGCGAATAAACACGTTGGAAAATATTTTCCAGCGAAAAAAAAACACACTCTAAGTAGTTGTTTGTGCAAAAAAATTAATATAACACTGATAAAAACTGTACTATGGTTGATAATTTTCAATAATGCAAGTTCGTATAATATTGATCTAGCCTGTACCAATCCCACATAGCGGGTCGATTTGGACTGGATGTAACATTGCTTGAGGAATTTCCCCGATAGGAGACGGCCATAGTGTGCAAGGAGGTTCCAATTCCCCAAATGAAATATCTGACACCTCAAAACAGTATTTTTTGAGAGAGACCCGACCCAACATATTGTATTTTTGAAGCATGACATACAATAATAAAACATTTGATACGAAAAGTGTGTGTTAAGAAATGGTGCCGTAGGTGAAACTTTTTCGCAAAAAAACTGGATGAATCAAAAGAAAATGTGTGAAAGACTCCAATTCCCACCTGATTAAAGAAGGCCCCAGCATAACCTTTATCCCCACCTAAAATCCTAAAATTCCCAACTCCCACCACAACATTTATGACTCAAATCAACAAACCCTCCCCCCCCCCTCCCCCCCAAATGGAAAAGTCGTTTGCAGAAATATCCATAATTTCCGATTGCCAACAATTACCTGAACTTTAATAACCTGATAAATATAAATGCTTTCATCACGTTTTAAATGGAATGTGAAGAATATTTTACAAAGTGCTCGGGTAACACGGTTAAAACAGTAGCTTCCATTAGTTTTTCAAAGCTTCTATTCATATTATTTTGTCACGTTTTAACGATCAAAATTATACTGTTCTCGTCTTATTGAACTGCGAGGCTCTCTACCAAAAAGAACTCGATTTCAATTGCAATTAACTTTGTAAATCTACAGGTTTTTAAACACCAAGAGCCAAAAAAATCAACTATTAATAAGAAAAGAAAGAAAAAAGAAACGAAGAAAACAAAATTTACGAGGTTTATGAGGTTTTATACATAATATAAAATTTCTCAGCGGTAGGCTTGGTACCAGTCCCAATCTACGAATTCCGTTTCCGTTGAGAGTCTGTTCCCATTAGGAATGTCTAGCTTGAGATTATTCAAACTAAACAGGATGAAGTACTTAACACGCACACCCGAGCCCGGATATGCATTTCTACGTTGTGACGTATGTATGTGATTTTCGATGATACGAAAAATACTTTTACCTTGTGGAAAATTTCCTTTTTCATAAAACGACGCCATTGGGAATTTTTAGGTCACGTGATAGTGAGTTACCATCCACCGGCGAGTTCACGTTATAAAACTCATCATCTTGATCGAGTAACCATAGAAACGCTACTTTGAATTCGTTAATAGAACATGTAGAGTTGGCTTCAGCAATTCTCGCTGCTTCGATCTAAAAGAAAGAAAATTTCGTTTCATTAAAATAAAGCCTTGTAAATAGTTTTATCGAAGTCTAAAAAAACGACTCCTGCACAGGTGTGATATTTGTGCTTTACCGAAAACTGTAACGTTTGATAACATCGAAAATCAATCCCCCCCCCCCCCCCTGCTAAAGAGGTAGGCTATAACCAATGGAGGAAAGTGCAGTAATTTCACTTTACCTTTTATAGAAACTAACTACTCTCTTTGAATAAAGAAAGCACACCTCCTGTATCCAACACTGATTACGTTACGTTGACCTCGGAAATTTACGGTGTACCATAAAGGATTAACTCGGAAATTAAAGGTGCGCTATAAAAAGTCGAGCTAATTAAGTCGGAAATTTTAAGGTTTGACTTAAAATTCAGAACTAGGAAATTTTACGATGACATCAAAATGTTATTTTGGGGATGTTACAAGTAGTTTAACTCGACTTTTTCATAAGTCGAACTTTTCAACTCGACTTTTCTAAGCCTCCCAGAGACCGAGCTTTATATTGCAAGTTCAAAACACTTTGAAAAAAGGAACATTTTTGTCGAGCGACCAATCATGACATAAGAAAGAATTGTTACCTTAATCCAGTCGACAACTTTCTTTGGACGATAAAACTCATCTTTGTCAATGCTGTCTATGAAGAGAAAAAACACAATTAAGTGACGATGTCGCATGTACCGACCTATTTTCCACCTGAAATCTTCATTTTTGACCTGAGTTGATGGAAATGAAATGCCCATTCAATTGCAAAAATATTTATAATCTGCTCTTTTTTAGATATTTTGACCTTGAAAGTCATAGGAAAATGCCAAAACAACTTCACTTTTGAGATTTTTATCGTTTTTTGGTCATAATTTGACAGTAAGTGAACGAAATTAAAGACATTTGATTCAGTTACACTAGAATCTGTCCTCTAGCTAATAGAATTGAAACAAGATTGATTTCAAGCCGCACCTCCTGGCAGTATGTCCTCAGGTAAGTCAGGGCCGCGCCTGCTGCCCACGCCACCCTACTTTTAAGGTTTGTCCTAGCTCATTTTAACAAAAAAGTCCCCCGAAAAAGGCTCTGGTATTGAAAGGGTTAATAAAACCATTATATCGATGTCCTGATGAAATACAACTGGAGCAAGCCAAAAGGATAATTGATCAGAGGTGTCATGCTTTTCATATAATGCCCAGACAATGTCAACCGAAAATCAAAATCAATTGAACACAATCGAATTAATCGTATAATATGGTTATGTATATTCGAGTTGTTGACAAACTGTTTTCGGTTAGAAAGATGCATATTTTCCTTGGACAACTAACATGACATTTTATACAGTCGGTCCAGTTTCTTTGACGCATTAAATTTATACTTTTTTATGGAATGCCTTATCTGACAAATCTTAGCCGGACAAAATTTTAGTCACTTTCAAAAAATTTAGTCAATTTTCAATTTAGTTTTGTTCCGATAAGGTAAGCATTTATAAAACTCCGGAATACTTCAAGTCACACCAGAGGACAAAGGGCAACCCATTAGTTGTTTTACCCGACCTAAATTTCTTTTAATATGTGCCCATTATTAATTGCACACGTATGATTTTAATATCCTGACCCTGAGCTTAATGCGTGTTTAGTTTGATGAAGCTAAAGAAGAAATATTTTACTCTATCAACCTAGTTTAAAATATTGTAAAAATCATTCTTCTACACTACAGCATCTCTACACACCGTGGCAGTAGCTCTCAACAGGCTGCTGAATGTGTAAGATGCTTTGTAAAATAACATTTGAGCCTTTAGGCACCGCTCTCACAAATTTCTAATACGCAAGTTTTTTTGGAAGCAATGTAAATGAAGGATTCAAAATCAGGCTTGGATATGCTTACACCAAGATTCTAATAAGGCTCAATTAATGATTCTAATATGCTTATCACAAAAAATATTGTATGTTCTTTTATCAAATTTCGAATGTTTTAACCTTTAGATACCGAATCGCGTACACCGTACGTCCGTCATTTTTACTACCCTCAGTCTATTGACCATAGCTCGAAACCACTAGATTTTTAGCCAAAATGGTCTTTGAAGTTCAAAATTCATGAAAAAATGGTGAAAAAAATGAGAACTTTAAAAAAAATAAAGCAAAAGGTTAATAATTTTTTTTTAATATTTAAAACTGATCCAAACTGCCCAAAATGCCTCCTGGACATGTTACAAAGTTGTTAAAAGTGTTTTAAAAAGGGTTAACTTAATTTTAGACATCCTATTGAAGTAGTTGTGGCCCTTGCCTTCCATGCAGGAGGTCTTAGTTCGATTCACACTCGGTGCTACGACTCACTTGGCAAGTGAATATACCTTCGCTCAAGTCAATCCATGTCATGTCATGAGAATGGGGTACCATCACTGATACACGAGGATGGGGAGATCTATCATACATTGTGTGTGGGGCATTGACTTTGACAGGTTTAGCACTTACAAGTACGCAAAGGTTTTCCCGTGGTGTTTGAGTATCGTTATAAACGATTGCTCTACTGTGTTGCGAAGACAGGTTTAACAGTGTCTGGTAGTAAGTTTGCGACCGCAGTCGAGGGCGACCCGAAGGTTCCCTTTCGATAGCTATCTACCCGAAGGTAGGGGAGTGCGCCACTCCTTTCCAAGACGATTATACCCTCTATAAAGACAAAATCTCTAATCGACGAAATAAGAAAATAAGAAAATTTTGCGACCGCGTGAAAAAAAAATTGTAGCGAATATTTAGGAAGATCACAATTCGGCAGGGAAGAAAAAAAACACAAATTTGGATTCCCGTATTAACCGGCCAGCCGTGTTCGGACCTAAAATAACAACTTTTTCAAAACATAGCGACAAAAAAATTGAGGTGGTGAGAGAAAGACATTGATGGCTGAAGTTGAATAAAAAATATAGAGATTAAATAACCAAGGCTTAGAATTTGAAGTTG
>JAUJPO010115767.1:0-21846 GCA_032270745.1 Tiaropsis multicirrata | reverse complement strand
TTGATAATTTTTTGATGAGAATTTTTTACATAAATTACAGTAAAGTTTTGTTTTCAAGATAATTATGTTGAAATTCGTTTCCGTAAAATTAGTTTATGCATAATTATGTTGAATAACTATAGCAACGATTTGCGTCACGAATTAAATACGATAGAGAAAAAAAGCAGATGATAATATACCACCCGTTACATCAGCGCATAGAACAAAAGATTTGAATCAATGTGAGTCTTTCTCTTTCTCATATGTACTATGATTTATTACTGATCCATCACCTACAATGAGGCTTGAAGTTTTGAGTTTTTCAAGTTCTTCGAAGAAAGATTGTTTGTTTAAAAGATTAGGAACATTTCTGTTTATGATATCATAGAGATTGAAACAAATATCATAATGTGTAGTCGTATGACCTACTTCTATGGCATAAGTTGTTTCATATAAAATGGTTGCTACTGATTTAATTAATGAAGAAGAAAGATTATTGGAAAGAGAAACTAATTCAGAAGAAAGTTCAGAGGAAAGAAAAGTTTTAGAGACATAGGAATCATGGATTTCAGATATTTCTTTGGTGTTTGAAGAGACTTTTGATTCTATTTTACTTTGTCTATGATTGAGTTTACTTTTTTCCCCATAGTATCTAATTTGTTGTGGAGGGAAGTATTATTTTTTTCAATAATATATACTCATGCAGTTTTTTATTTCTTCCATATTTGAAGAACAAGTCTTTACATGTGAATTACAGAGATCTAATTCTGTTTGAAAAGTTTTTTTATTCTTACTAATGTTTGCAGGTTTGCAATCTCAGCATAGCTTTTTTCAAGATGGTTATATTTGTTCTTAACTTCAAATATAGAAGAAGAAATGGAGTTTATTTTAGAGGTCTTTTGTTTATAATATATGCTTTTTCTAGTAGGCTCTTGTAAGTTTTACATCCCTTATAAAAAGAAGAATGATTTCCCTTACAATTTACACATTTTTTGGATGAAGGGTTGCAATTTTTGTTACATACTTTTTTTTGCATTTTTGTTTCCTTTTATGGCAGTCTGATACAGTGAAAAAGACGAATAAGTTAAAATTGACGTCGTTGTTTGTGTTGGGGTTTGCTTGCTTAAATAGCTTTTCTCAGGCTCGAGAAATGCTAAAATTTGATATGATATTTAGCAATTTTAAGCCTTGATATACTTATAAGCGTTATGCTTTTATAAAAAAACTGTATTGTCTGCTTATATCCTCTAATCGGGTAATTAAATGCTCATAATTGACAACGATAATTAACAAGAGAAAATTAATCATGGGATAGTTTGAATAAAATCATTGATCTTTGATTAGTTCTTTTGTTGTTTATTTTAGTACCGTCATAAAGAGACTTATAGCAACACAACATTATTCCAACATTGTTCCAACGTCGAAGTAATGTTCTGACGTTGAAACAACGTTGTTTGGATGTTAAAACAACGTTCCGTGCTTGCATCATACTAAGCTACATCAATCAATCTTGCATTTGACGGTAGGGGTAATTGTGTAAGTGGTTTTCTGTAAAGACTGAATTTGATTATATTTTTTCTTCCTATATCACAACTGTTAATTTAATTTCACTGGATGCGAAAATTATGTAAACATTCTAGCTGGCGAAAGGCAGGCGATTTGGTAGTTCTTGGTGTTTATCATGCTAACTTTCTCAAAAAAATCCACATAATTCTTAAATAAATATTGAAATCATTTGAGAAAATGTTGTTTACACAAAACTATTTAGTTAGACTCCTTTCGGAATGATTTTTTCATGTTTTTTTCTCTTTCTTCAAGAGAGAAAAATCAAAACATTGAGTGAGAGAGTGAGAGACAGACTATGAAGTGTGTATGAAGTGTGTATGAAAAGATATAGTGGGATGGAACTAAAAGAACTAATCTAACACGTGTGTCTTCTGAATTAGAGACCCTAATGGCCTCATCAGAATACAACATTGTCCCAATAAAACCTGGTCCCTCAAGAAAATTGACATTGGAGCAGGAATTCCTTATCACAATGATGCGTCTTAGACTCGGGCTCTTAACAGACGACCTTGCATTTAGATTCCAGGTATCTGCAGGAAAAATTTCCCAAACATTAATTACTTGGATAAAACTTTTGTCAAAAGAACTCTCATGCTTGATTAAATGGCCATCTAGAGCCAGAGTCAGGACAACTCTGCCAAATTGTTTTAAGAAACTATACCCCAATATTCGAACCATTATCGACTGTACTGAAATTTTCATGGAAAGACCTAGCTCCTTAGAGGTTCAGGCCTTACTATGGAGTGACTACAAGCAGCATCATACTGTGAAGCTGTTAATTGCTGTTTCACCCAATGGAGCTACTACTTGGGTGTCACCATTATATGGAGGAAGAGCATCATTCACATGGTTAGACATAGTGGTTTTCTTAATATGCTTCAACCCAGAGATAAAATAATGGCTGACAAAAGCTCTTGCAACAAGCTCAGCATGATTACCACTTTGATTTAGCCCACGTACCGCCAAAAACCGTTTCAGTGGGTTAATTGTCAGTGCAAAAAAATCCTTGTGAGTTGACAGAGCCATTCTTAATCCTTACTTGACACCGATGTATAAAACAAGATTGAAACAACGAAGGGTAGCGGGAAAGATGCAATAATATCTGAAATCGTGCTCAAAGCCCTCGAACTAACTTTCTGCATAGTATAAAAGTCAAGTATTCAAGTGGTTTACACATCGTGTTTGTAGCTTGGGCAAGATAACCTGACTTTCTTGTCTGTTTGAGATTGTACATGTGAGAACCAGGTTCCCCTTTATCAAGTAAAAAGATAGAAAAGTAAATAAATGAACAATCAGGAAGATTCTACACCAGTTAGCCTTCAACCTAAGCTACAAAGTATGCTTCAAGATAAGCTAGATGGCGGGAGAATGTTTTTCACACTGAATGGTAAGCTTGGTCTAACAAGAGAGAAAATTAGATTTTTACGTAATTTTTTTGTGCAAAATCAAAACAAATCACTATCAAGAGATAATGTGATGTTCTCTCGTGTAAGAGAAATAAGCAAGAACATATAAAAAATGTATTATTTGACTTGAAAAGTTAGCTAAATTCTCTTATGTTTTAACCGTAGTTGCACTGATTTGTTTGGGGTCAAAGTCCAACTTGCCCCAGCGAGAGAGAAAATTCAAAATAGTTACGACAACCCCGAAATCGTCTATTCAGAGCTGCATAATCTTAAAAGAATTAAAAATACAAATAACACTTAGGCTTAATTGATACACTACACTGTTTCAGTCAAGGCAAAAAATATTAACAAAAGCGCCATCTTAATTTTGTTTAAAACAATATTTTATGCTTTTCTATAATCCTATCATCAGTGCAAAATAAAAAAGATGCTGAAATGTGCATAGCAAAAAAACGCAAAGAATGGTAAAAAATGGTCTACTAATAAAAATGAATAAAAACATCATGGATTAATATTGGTAATACAAAAGAAGCTTTCAGGAGACATAAAAATGTTATACATGGATTTTAAGTCCTCATCTGGTATTTTTTAAAGCATTAGGCGAGTCCAAGTTGATTTGTTGTTCTACGGGCGAAGCAGTTTCAAAATGTGGGTCGGTCGGTAGGCAAAAAAATTAAAATTTAAGAGAATTTAATAAGAATTTGTTTTACACTAACTTTGCTCTTTGTACTTTGAGGCAAATTTGTTTAAATAAAGCTAGAATTGAATGAAAGTTTGTCATGAAAATGTTTCAAAAAAAATAAATAATAGTTTCTTATTTCTTTTCATGAAATAAAGAAAACCATGAAATCAAAATTTTTTCATTTTCCATTTTATTTTTATTTCACTTTTCCAAAAATATGGGTCAGTCGGGCCCGGAAAACAACTAAATAAATTGGTCTTGCCTTATAGTAAATTTTGGCTCAAAAGCTCAATTGGAGCACGAAAATTTCGGTTAATTGGATATAATAACAATCGTTTAACATTATGTCTATAAGAAAGTATATGTGACTAGCTGTATACAATATATAAATTAAATGAGTGTAAAAGTCAACAAAAGTTTAGTGTTTTAAATATCATAATGCTTATTAAATAAAAAACTACATGTTATTGTTTACAACATAAACATATTAAGTAGAGTAAAGTCGATTCTTGTTTAATTTTTTATACTTCAGAGTTTTATGGCCTGCACCAATCTTCAGTGAAATGAAATGAACGTTAGAATGAAATAAATGATGTCTTCAAAACATATAAACATATAGATTATGGATAAGATAGTTTCCAAAGCTTTTAAAAAAAATTGCAGATTAAAAATTGAATGCGAAAAGACACTTTATATTCACAAATAAATAGTAGATAAAGGGCTTGGTGTTTTCAAACACTCAGCAAAACACCCAGCTATAGGAAAAAGACTTAGAAAGGAAACTATTTGGATTTAGATTTTGCTTTTGTGTTCTTTTTAGCATTTAATTGTTTCCTGTGGGAATGTTCACCCTTGTGAGACACTTTGTCTTTGTATTTTGCTCGCAGGCCATCAACCCAGGCTCTAACAAATGCTTTACCGCGAATATCAATCCATCGAGTCACCACTAAACGAAATAAACTTTCTTTTTCCGAACCTTCCAAAACATCTCCTTTCAGCAATTCATCCCATTGATACATTATGTATTTTCTTTTGTAAATTTTATCTCTGATCACCTCTTTTAGATTTTCACCGGCATAATTATTCAATGTTATTGGATTAAAAACATCACGGACAGAATACTCCACAGCACGAAAAAACAAAAAACAATTATCGTTAACATCAACCAACCCCCCTCTGTCTTGTAAATTCACCCATTTGTTCTTGAATTCAAAGCATTTTGGTTGACGACCTTTAACACTCCAAAATTTGATCGCTTCAACAAACTTGTCACGGCCACTTTTCTTTGTATAACATTTAATGGCTGAATGGGCAATGAAGCCAGCAACATATTTAACAATGTTTTGTTCTCTTTTAGAGCTTAATCTATATACAAGGATATCACAATTCATTACAGTGAAAAACAATTTCAGTGGTGCCCAGTCTGATGATGTAGGTGTAAAACCTTTGCCAGATCAATTTCCGAGCTTCTGAAATGAGTGAGGTTTTTGGCAGACAAGTCTCGACGATTTCATAAAGTTCTTACAAAAGGTGTTTAAATGCTTGTTGATGGTTGATGTTGACAAGATGAATTTTCAATGCATTTTTTGTTTCTTCTCGTTTCCCAATGACATCCTCTTTCCCAATGAAATAAGATCTGTCATCAACATGCTGAAGAGCCTTCAACCACAGTTCTTTACACATGCCAGTATCAGTAACACCAGCCATGGAAAGTTTTAGATTAATTTTTAATATTTGTTGTTGTTGATCATCTTCTGTACCATTGATTTCTGTTTGGCACAGGTTAAGTTTTGGATTGGTTCCATTCATTATGGACTGTACAAATTCAATGAGAACTTCGTCCAAATCGTTATCGAAATAATCAATTTCATCCGAAGAATATTTGCTTGAACTTGAACCAGCCATGTTTATATTAACAGAATGTCGAATGTAAAAATGAAATTCCTGGAAAAGAATTTGAAAAATCGCTGATTCGACATTTTCTGAAAATTTGCTGATTCGGCAATCTCTATTGTTTTCCAATAATTATGCGGAAATCTTTCAGAAATGACGTAGGAGAAAACAAAGATAATTATGCGAATATAACTAACGTGAAACAATGGTGCGACGTCCTCTTCTTTAAGTCCTTGTTCATACCAAGTTTTTAGACAGCCCAAAACGGCTGTTTAATTTAGAATTTTAAAATGTAGCCCTGGGTAGCCCAAAGATAGCCCTTGGTGTAGCCCGAAGTATTTTGCTTGAAAAGGGTTAGATAGCCCTGTAGCCTTTGATTTTCATTGTCCTTACCGAGTTTTTAGACAGCCTTAAACGGCTGTTTACTTAAGTCTTTGAAATTTTTGAATTTTAAAATGTAGCCCTGAGTAGCCCGAAGATAGCCCTTGGTGTAGCCCGAAGTATTTTGCTTGTTTCAATTCGATACACTTTCATTTAATTAATTTTTGAACGATTTGCAGATTTCAGTCTCGAAAGATTCCCTTTCTATTGTTTCAAATCGATACACTTTCTTATGGTGAACCTTTAAACGAATTGCAGATTCCAGTCTTTAAAGATTTCCTTTCTATTGTTTCAGTTCGATACAGTTTCATTTTATAAACCTTTGAACGAATTGCAAATTTCAGTCTTTTAAGATTCCCTTTCTATTGTTCTAAATCGATATACTTTCATTTTATGAACCTTTGAGCGAATTGCAGATTTCAGTCTCAAAAGATTCCCTTTTCTATTGTTTCAAATCGATACACTTCCATTTTATGAACCTTTGAACGAATTGCAGATTTCAGTCTCGAAAGATTCCCTTTCTATTGTTTCAAATCGATACACTTTCCTATGATGAACCTTTAAATGAATTGCAGATTCCAGTGTTATCAAATCAGTACACTTTCATTTTATGAACCTTTGAACGAATTGCAGATTTCAGTCTCGAAAGATTCGTTTTCCAGTGTTATCAAATCGTTACACTTTCATTTTATGAACCTCTGAACGAATTGCAAATTTCAGTCTTTCAAGATTCCCTTTCTATTGTTTCAAATCGATACACTTTCCTATTATGAACCTTTAAACGAATTGCCGTTTTCAGTCTTTAAAGATTCCCTTTCTATTTGTTCAATTCGATACACTTTCATTTTATGAACCTTTGAACGAATTGCAGATTCCAGTCTCAAAAGATTCCCGTTCCAGCGTTATCAAATTGATACATTTTCATTTTATGATGAACCTTTTCACGAATTGCCGTTTTCAGTCTTTAAAGATTCCCTTTCTATTGTTTCAAATCGATACACTTTCATATTATGAACCTTTGAACGAATTGCAGATTTCAGTCTCGAAAGATTCCCTTTCTATTTGTTTCAAATCGATACACTTTCATTTTATGAAACTTTGAACGAATTGCAGATTTCAGTCTCAAAAGATTCCCTTTCTATTGTTTCAATTCGATACCCTTTCATTATATGAACCTTTGTTAATTCAGATGTGAGTAATAATTTGAAGAGTTTTTATTCTGCATTTCAATGAGCATAACTCCGCCGATTTTTACTTCATTTACTTTCAACATAACAATTTGAACGATTTGCAAACAAGGAATAAATTTATTATTTTTTATAAAATATAAACGATTTACGTAAGGTTTAAGAGTTTTCTTCAAATTTCATTGAACAAACTTCCATTGATTTTCACTTTGATGCTCTCACAAAAAAACTGAAAAATTTGAACAATTTGCGAACAAGAAATAAATTGAAGACTTTTTATAAAAATATTAACGATTTGCAGATGAGTAATAAATTGAAGAACTTTCTTCTGCATTTCAATGAGCAATCTTCCACTGATTTTTACTTCGCATACTTTCACAATAAAAATTTGAACGATTTTTCATAAAAATATGCGATTAATTAAGTTAAAACATTGAAGAATTTCTTTCAATCAGTGAGCAGTCTTTCGTTGATTGAAAGAAATTCTTCAATTCATCATCTGCAAATCGTTCATATTCATATTTTTATGAAAAATATTAAATTTATTTCTTGTTTGCAAATCGTTCAAATTTTTATGGTGAAAGTATGCGAAGTAAAAATCAGTGGAAGATTGCTCATTGAAATGCAGAAGAAAGTTCTTAAATTTATTACTCATCTGCAAATCGTTCATATTCATATATATTTTTTTCAAATGCAAATCGTTCATTGGAATGCTGAAGAATATCGTGGACACCAATTTTGGTACATTAATTTGCAAATATTAATCCATGTAAAATTCAAGTGAAATTCCTCTGAACGTAGTTCTAACTGATATTTTGAATATTTTTTTAGTCACCGTGACAAGAAGTTATGTCCCCATTGTCAAGTGATGCAAGTGGATCTGCCAAAGCATCTTCGGGACACTCACAATTGGTCCAAGTCCAAGTCCAAAAATGCCACCAACCTTTTCGGGTTAAGGAAGAAAATAGAACCTGTGGCAAAAATTTAAACCAAAAAGTATACCCACACAACAAAGATTTGTCCATTCCCAGATTGCTTTGCGACCACAAAGAATCCTGGAGAGCATTTACGGGGGAAGAAGCATGCCATCAAAACAACTCATGAGAGTTATAAAAGACTGTTGAAACTTTTTAAACTGTACGATCCACAACTAATGAATTTAAACTGGGAAGGAGATGGTTCGCCTTTAAAGATGCAAGGAGTCGTCAAGAAAGACAGAAAGCCTAGTACAAAGAAACCAAAAAGAGATAATAATCGTTTTTCATCAAACGAAGGAGAACCCGACTCACCCGATGTAGATCCTGATTCATCTGATGAAGAATATCCTGATATGTCGTGATTCAGTTGAGGAAGATCGTGAACAACCAGGTCAGATTGGTTCAGAAATCGAAACCCTTTTGACTGAGTTTCACAACAATATGATTGGCCCCTATCGTGGCCGGAAATCAAGGTCGGTGACCAATGTGACCAATGATGTTCGCAGAGCCATGCGAAAGTTAAAGATTTAAGAATTAAAACCTTTAATAACAAATGACGAACTTCTCTTAAAATATGATGAACCTTTGAACGAATTGCAGGTTCCAGTCTTAAAAGAGAACTGTTCCAGTGTTATCAAATCGATACACTTTCATTTTATGAACCTTTGAACGAATTGCCGTTTTGAGTCTTTCAAGATTCCCTTTCTATTTGTTCAATTCGATACACTTTCATTTTATTACCTTTGAACGAATTGCAAATTTCAGTCTTTTAAGATTCCCTTTCTATTGTTTTAAATCGATATACTTTCATTTTATGAACCTTTGAACGAATTGCAGATTTCAGTCTCGAAAGATTCATTTTCCAGCGTTATCAAATCGATACACTTTTTTCATGATGAGCCTTTGAACGAATTGCAGTTTTCAGTCTCGAAAGATTCCCTTTCCAGTGTTATCAAATGGATACACTTCCATTTTATGAACCTTTGAACGAATTGCAGATTTCAGTCTCAAAAGATTCCCTTTCTATTGCTTCAATTCGATACACTTTCTTATGATGAACCTTTAAACGAATTGCAGATTCCAGTCTTTTAAGATTCCCTTTCTATTGTTCTAAATCGATATACTTTCATTTTATGAACCTTTGAGCGAATTGCAGATTTCAGTCTCAAAAGATTCCCTTTTCTATTGTTTCAAATCGATACACTTCCATTTTATGAACCTTTGAACGAATTGCAGATTTCAGTCTCGAAAGATTCCCTTTCTATTGTTTCAAATCGATACACTTTCCTATGATGAACCTTTAAATGAATTGCAGATTCCAGTGTTATCAAATCAGTACACTTTCATTTTATGAACCTTTGAACGAATTGCAGATTTCAGTCTCGAAAGATTCGTTTTCCAGTGTTATCAAATCGTTACACTTTCATTTTATGAACCTCTGAACGAATTGCAAATTTCAGTCTTTCAAGATTCCCTTTCTATTGTTTCAAATCGATACACTTTCCTATTATGAACCTTTAAACGAATTGCCGTTTTCAGTCTTTAAAGATTCCCTTTCTATTTGTTCAATTCGATACACTTTCATTTTATGAACCTTTGAACGAATTGCAGATTCCAGTCTCAAAAGATTCCCGTTCCAGCGTTATCAAATTGATACATTTTCATTTTATGATGAACCTTTTCACGAATTGCCGTTTTCAGTCTTTAAAGATTCCCTTTCTATTGTTTCAAATCGATACACTTTCATATTATGAACCTTTGAACGAATTGCAGATTTCAGTCTCGAAAGATTCCCTTTCTATTTGTTTCAAATCGATACACTTTCATTTTATGAAACTTTGAACGAATTGCAGATTTCAGTCTCAAAAGATTCCCTTTCTATTGTTTCAATTCGATACCCTTTCATTATATGAACCTTTGTTAATTCAGATGTGAGTAATAATTTGAAGAGTTTTTATTCTGCATTTCAATGAGCATAACTCCGCCGATTTTTACTTCATTTACTTTCAACATAACAATTTGAACGATTTGCAAACAAGGAATAAATTTATTATTTTTTATAAAATATAAACGATTTACGTAAGGTTTAAGAGTTTTCTTCAAATTTCATTGAACAAACTTCCATTGATTTTCACTTTGATGCTCTCACAAAAAAACTGAAAAATTTGAACAATTTGCGAACAAGAAATAAATTGAAGACTTTTTATAAAAATATTAACGATTTGCAGATGAGTAATAAATTGAAGAACTTTCTTCTGCATTTCAATGAGCAATCTTCCACTGATTTTTACTTCGCATACTTTCACAATAAAAATTTGAACGATTTTTCATAAAAATATGCGATTAATTAAGTTAAAACATTGAAGAATTTCTTTCAATCAGTGAGCAGTCTTTCGTTGATTGAAAGAAATTCTTCAATTCATCATCTGCAAATCGTTCATATTCATATTTTTATGAAAAATATTAAATTTATTTCTTGTTTGCAAATCGTTCAAATTTTTATGGTGAAAGTATGCGAAGTAAAAATCAGTGGAAGATTGCTCATTGAAATGCAGAAGAAAGTTCTTAAATTTATTACTCATCTGCAAATCGTTCATATTCATATATATTTTTTTCAAATGCAAATCGTTCATTGGAATGCTGAAGAATATCGTGGACACCAATTTTGGTACATTAATTTGCAAATATTAATCCATGTAAAATTCAAGTGAAATTCCTCTGAACGTAGTTCTAACTGATATTTTGAATATTTTTTTAGTCACCGTGACAAGAAGTTATGTCCCCATTGTCAAGTGATGCAAGTGGATCTGCCAAAGCATCTTCGGGACACTCACAATTGGTCCAAGTCCAAGTCCAAAAATGCCACCAACCTTTTCGGGTTAAGGAAGAAAATAGAACCTGTGGCAAAAATTTAAACCAAAAAGTATACCCACACAACAAAGATTTGTCCATTCCCAGATTGCTTTGCGACCACAAAGAATCCTGGAGAGCATTTACGGGGGAAGAAGCATGCCATCAAAACAACTCATGAGAGTTATAAAAGACTGTTGAAACTTTTTAAACTGTACGATCCACAACTAATGAATTTAAACTGGGAAGGAGATGGTTCGCCTTTAAAGATGCAAGGAGTCGTCAAGAAAGACAGAAAGCCTAGTACAAAGAAACCAAAAAGAGATAATAATCGTTTTTCATCAAACGAAGGAGAACCCGACTCACCCGATGTAGATCCTGATTCATCTGATGAAGAATATCCTGATATGTCCGATGAGGGAGATCGTGATTCAGTTGAGGAAGATCGTGAACAACCAGGTCAGATTGGTTCAGAAATCGAAACCCTTTTGACCGAGTTTCACAACTATATGATTGGCCCCTATCGTGGCCGGAAATCAAGGTCGTTGACCAATGTGACCAATGACGTTCGCAGAGCCATGCGAAAGTTAAAGATTAAAGAATTAACAAATGACGAACTTCTCTTATAATATGTCAAGAGTTTGGCGGATACCAATAAGCTGCCCGGCGGGACTATTAAAACGTAACTATCTTCATTGATGGACTTCATGCAGTTTTCTTTTAGCACAAGCAAAAACTCACAATTTTAACCCTCTGGACATCGTAAGAACGGAGAAAATGCTGTTACCATGGAAGAAAAAGTTCAATAAAAGAGATAAGGTGCAAGGATTTGTAAGACGATCCAAGGACCGTGAGATGTTGGTTACACGTGAACAAGTCAAAATGTACGACGAAGGAGTAGTAAAGAAAAATTCTACTAAACTTTTTGAAGAATTTCGCAAAAATCCTGCAATGACACTAAAACGATCTGCAGCAACTGCTATGAGTCATAATTTAATCATTGAAATAGGATTGGCCAACGCCCACAGAAGCGGAGTTTCCATTTCGTTTCGATAAAGCTTCATGTTTTTACAAGATTCCAGTGTGGGATCACAAAACTATCGAATCTTTTGGACCGGCTCCTGTCCATTTAAGACCAGAGACTTTTGAAAAGTTACAAACTTATGTCAAAATTGTTAGACCAAAGCTAAATCCGACCAGCACAGAAATCTTTTTAACATGGTCAGGTGGGCCGATGCAGCATTCTGATCCATCTAAAATTCTCCACCCGGCCTGGAAAAAAAGCGGAATTTTCGATGGTCGGGACATTCCAAAAAACCTTTGCATGAATCATTTGAGAAAAACTGTTTCAACTTGATCACGACAAGAAGATAATCCTCATACAAAGGAAATATCTGTGTTGATGGCACATAGCGAAAAGACCGCCGACATCCATTATAATCTCATTGAAATGGAGAAAGCCAGTGCCATCGGTGCACGCGAGATAGAGAAAATCTTTCGTGGTAATTATTTTTGTTTTCATTTATGCAAATCGTCTGGTAGGACCAAAGAATTCATTGAATGCTTTTCAAGCTATTGGTGATCAGGGTGAGCATTGGATGGGTTCAAAAAGTATGTTCGTCGCCGAGGGGGTCATTAACAGAAAAGCAAACAGGGTGAAAGGGGGTTGAGCGTATCAGTACGTTCGCTTTAGGAGGATGGGGGCTGCTTGGCTCTAGCGTGAGACTTGTTCGTAAAGTCGGTTAAAGTTTAAGCAATCGACGCATTCGTGTATCGTAATTACGGAAAAAAAACAGTTTTTCTTCGCGAGAATCTTTTGCTGATTAAATTTTTGAAAATTAAAAAAAAAAACTTGCGAAGAAATGTTGTGTTTTTCAATTGATATCCGAAATAAATTGTGATTGACTTGTGCAGTGGAATGATTTCTAATTATAGGGAAAAGTCAAGAGAAACCAATAGAAAAACAAACAACGCCTAGGAAAAATTGGTCGGCAGATGAAAATGCTATTTTAGCTGACTGTGTAAAGGAACGTACTCCAGTTAAGGAAATCCCGGTCAACGCCACGCCATGTCAGATACGTGACCGGAATAGACGAATTAAGAACAACACCATGGCATCAGAATCAAATTCAGAATCAAATTCCGTTAGAGTCGCCCCTTCTTCACCTCCAAATCATCGAGTGTTTCATGTAAGTTTGTTCATTTTTTATGTTTTATGTGATATTAAAAAATGGTAAAAAACGTATTTAATAATGTGAATGTTGGTTGCTTTTTTAAAAAGTCTTTGTTGCTTTCTTGTAGAGAGAAGGAACGAGGAGCAGTTTGTGGCCACAAACTGATGTTGACGTTTTGGAAAATTATGGTCAACACTTTATTGACAAAACGGCAAAAATGACAGAAGAATCTGTCAAAACATTGGTTTACCTCTGCGATAGGTATACGTTGACCCAAATTCGAACGCGGGTCCAATATCAAAGAAACATTCAAAAGAACAGGTAATTTTAAGTTATAGTAATAATATGGCTATGGAACTACCACTGTACGCCGGGGAGAATTGAATCGGACGATTGTCTTTAATCAGTACAAAGTCCCTGCTTTTCTTCACGCAAATTTTCGTTGTAAACCCTTAAGACGATTTACATCTACCTATCCGATTAATTTCGGCGTACGGTACCTTGAAATTAATTTTGAGACATTGTGAAGGGAATTAATTTGGGTAATTTTCTCGAAAAAAAACGGAATTACAAAACGGCTGAAAACAAGCTTATTACAGCAATCAATTGTTGTTGTAACAATTGTTGTTCAAATTCTTTTGGGCCTATGACAGTTGACATTTGAGCTAAGCTACATTGAATCAACATTTTTATGTTTTTTTGCTGGATTTACCGATTGTTATATACGAAAGATTTTACAGATCTAGACAGGTAAAATATTCTAAACTATATCTTTTTCTCCTTTCGATTTCTTTTAGGAAGAAGAATGAAAACTGATTTAAAGTAGACTAGTAAACTAGCCTGTAAATTTTTAAAAGAAGATTGAGAAATTCCTGGGAGTTATTTTAAGGGGCGGAACAAGGCGGAATGGGAGGAGAGTACGGGCGAAGGAAGAAAATTTAACAGACTAGAACACTTCTCCAATATCAAAATTTGTATCACGTGACCAAAAATCACCCGTGGAGGAGTTTCGAATTGGCTTTCTTTCAGGGGGAGACGCAGGATTTTTAAAGCGCTGAAAAAGAAAAGATGTCAACAAAAAATCAGATAGAAACAAAAATATGATGCTCTTCCTGGGTTTTTGGACTTTTTTCTATTATTGACTTGGAAATGAATTTAGAAACATACAGACATATATTACATTGATCAACTGTATATATTTGTATGAAGAAGTTGTGGAAGTTATGTAATGGGTTTACAATATTTTCTCATTTCTTGTATGTTCATTCATCATTTTGTTCTTTTTTTGTTCATCCTATCTATTCTAATCCAAAGTCCAGTCTGAGAGTGGGGTTCTAATCTTTGCTGATTCGGGAAAGGAAACAGTGTCCACTGAGATTCTGTCCCTGAATTAAGGTTTCATGTGAATGGGAAAATTTCTGTATAAACCCCCTCCTGGCGACAAACTTTTGAAAAAGTTTTGCCTCTGGCTCTGAAATAAGTTTAATATATCCCAGGACCCTTTGTAAATTAACAGACAAATTCTGGAATGACCTAATATAAGTAATAATAACAGCACTATAATTTTATGATTACAGTACTTTAAAAAATGAAACAGCTATGCAGTTATGGCTGATGAAATAAAAACACCAGTTAAAACAATACGATTTCTGTCATCAGAAGCAGAATTTTTTTGTCTTACTTGTAAGAGAGAGCCTGAAGCAAAGGATAAGGTGAGGCTGTTGGATAGTCGAACCTTCTTGACTGATAATGGTGAAAGACTTGAAAAGCTTCTTGGAATCAGACTTTCCCCACTAGACTTTCCCTACATTTGTCAAAATTGTTGGAGAAAGGTTTTGAGGATTCTTCCAAAGATAAATGACCTAAAAGAAGGCTATGAAAAGGGAAAAGAACTATCTAAAAGTTTTGTTGAAACAAAAACCAAACGTGGACACAAATCAAGTTCTAATGAACCTCGAAAAAAGCTTATGTATAGCAAATCAAATCAGGAAGCATTTAAAGCATCTATCTCTCAGGTGAATCAAGTTATATACTATTTTTGTTATAGTTTTTTGTAAAGATTAAGATATCAACTTTTTCTGAAGATTTGAGAGTGTTCATAATTATAGTACATGGGGGGTGGTAAGGATTTCAACAATTAGTTATTACATAGATATTATTATCCAAGCTTTGACCCACAGGAGCATTTCCAAGGGAATTTTTCCAATTAGGGTTTTTTTAAGGATGGTAGAAATTGCCAGTCTTTTTTTCCTTGGTGATATATGTAGTCCTTACAGTGTATGTTGCAAAAGTTTGGCCCTCTCACTCTGATTATAAATTAATGGAAGAAATGGGTTTCTGTTATTTGAATGTTCTCTATAAAGATTTATACTTTGTATAGAGCTTTCAATTGAAACTTTATCTTGCCAAAATTTAGGACAATAATCTTCAACAGTTGGATGCTGGTGTCATGAAAGTTGTACAAACTGGAAAAGTTGTAGAGATTTACAAGGCCTTGAATAGAAGATATACAGAACAATTGAAGAACCCAGTGATAGAGACAGTTACAAAAACTCTAAATAAGGAGATAAAAGATTTATGTTCAAAGAAAGACACCTCCTTCAGAATCAAAGATTTAATCACTGACTCAACTGAATTTTCTTTTGAAAAACAATCTATTGAACTTCAAACACGTGCCCCTACACTTCATAAGATATTACTTACTATTGGTTTAAACCCAAGAAATAAACGTTGCAAAAAGAAAACAGATGAGAAAAGTATTCCTGGGATAATGACAGCGGCAGCAACGCTTTTATTCAGACGAAATCGTTATATGAACTGCAATCAGTTTTTTTCAACCTGTGTGCTTCGTAGGGCTCAAACAAAAAATGCAGCGTTTCAACGTCTAAACAATTTAGAGTTATGTCTTTCGTATACGTCTGTTCTTAATAAGGTTTCTGAACTTGGAAAAAACTTTGATCAGTACACAAAGTCAACAATGAAGTCAATGGTTGCAGAAAGTCAATTATATAACACAAAAGTACAAGAACAAATGTTGTCTCAGAGTTTACCTGTGCGTCTTTCTTCAACACCAATGTTAACCCAATCATCATCAAAAAACAAAAGTCTACCAGGATTGTTTGGAAACCTGTCCCTTTATGAAAACCTGTCAAGATTCCCTTTGTTCAGCAGCAAATTTATGCAGATAGGAGATAATGCAGACTACAATGTCAAAAGAAGACACTACACCAGAGATCGACAAAATCTTGACATGCATCTCTTCCATAACATTGCGGTAAACAATTTTTACTCCTAAACTACCCACGTACCAGGAATTTCACATATTGGCATCAATTTAATGAAAATGAGTAGAATACTTTTTAACATTTCAATTGCTTTGTTAATTAAAGAAACCTTTCTCTATCTTTATTTAATTTTTCATGGATTTTGTTCATTTTATTGAATGGAAATTTTGCGGTTCGCACTCAAGTTTCAAATTTGAGAAATTAAAAATGCCACAAAGTGCAATTTTTGGTAAAAAAAAGCAAAATTACAATATCAAAATTTTCATGTAATAAAGTATGTGTTATAATTTTCAATAAACAGGTTGAAGACAAGTAAACAGACGTATCAGTGATCGAAGTTAAAGATGTTCGAAAACTCCCACTAGACCTTTTTGTACCTAATTCAAGTGATGAAGAAGCTATTAAATCAGAAGTCAAAGTACTGGTGGGACGTGACTTGGTTAAACACGTTGAAGGTTTAAAATGGATGGAAGCATTTCTGCCTAAATATATAACGCATCAATATGATGAGCAGGTTAAAAAAAAGTCAAAAGTTGTAAGCAAATTTGGGTTTTGTATTGACTTTTGACTTTAATATGTTTTTGCTAGATCTTGTAAAGAAAGCCCCCTCCCTCAAGTGTTATGTTTTATCACTCTGGCATATTTCAACAGAATGAAAGAATTTTGATATATGGTTTTTAAAGTGATGAAAACAAATTTTAATTGGATTTTCGTTTATATTTACAGGTATCTCTTGGAGTATATAACGAAAATGAAAGTACAAGCGATGGAATTCTGGAAATTTTACGCCTCCAGCATAGATATGTGCCTGGCAATGGAACAAAAAATGTCATACGTACCTTTGCTGTTGGTGACTTAGCTACGGTCGAAAAGTAAGTTGAAATTTATTGATAGGTAGGTACGTAGGTCCATCAAAGTATCTTGTTTGAAAAAGAGAATCTATAAAAAAGAATAAGTTTTACTGTTAACCTTTAAACAAACAACATAATAGTGACATTTTTCACCTCATTGATAAATTATAGATCTCAAAATGCCCAGCTCGATGTACTGGACCACCCAACTCCTGGACAAAGATTGGAAGGAATTATCCCAGCTCTAGCAAATTTTCACACATATGGAAACTTTTTGGAGGTGAGTTTTCCCACAAAAAATATTCAAACAAAACTTTCTTCATTTCTAAGACTAAACATTATCAAGTCAGCTGATAGGTCTATATTTAATTCAAGGATTAACTAAGGCTAACAAAAATAAGAAACGTTCTTCTCAGGTAATCTGGCATTTATTATACGATGTTTCATCTGCTGGAGATGTTGGCACATTGTATCAAGCAAGGACCTTTCTTAATGCACGTTCTGTTCCAAAAAGCCCCATGAAAGATGTAAATGCGTGTGTAGAACTTATCCTCAAATATTCAGAGACTATCATCTTGAGTGCATATAAAGAATTCAAACAATCATCAGAAAAAGAATTTGAAAACATGAGGTGAATATCAAAATTACTTTGGTTCTATTATAGAATCTTGCTAGGATCAAGATTTTCAATAAACAAGAAGAGTTACAAGTCTTATAAATGCTATTTACATGGCTTTAACTGTGACTGAAATCAATTTTTTTTAAATAATCTTTGATAATATAAACAAAGGATAATCTTGGGTGGTAATTTAGGTGGCTGGCCGAAAAGTTTTTTTAGAGGGAATTTAATTTGTGGATGGACAAAAAAACTCAATTTGGAGGGAATTCAAGTAATTTTGCCGTTGCTGGAAATTTTAATAAACAAACATACAACATGTGGCAAACATACCACAGTTGATTGGAATAAAGATATTCAAGAACTTTCTACAAAATTTGATGATGAGAAAATTTTCAAAGAAACGAAGGGGAGATTCCATAAAGCCTTCCCTGGTTTTCCGAAAAGCTATGTTAAAAACATTGATCTCCTGGAAATGAAAAGTTGGATGTACAAGAAGTTTGAAGAGTTTTCTGAAATGGACATTTATAAATGTCACAAGAACATTATTATAGAGAATATTTCTGATAAAGAAAATATTGTTGTTGGTAGGAAAGTAATTGAACTTTCCGATGATGCGATTTCACATTTATTAATGTGAGAATAAATCAATGCGAACTTGACCCTAATTTGCATTATTAATTTCCGCAAAACTTTTATTTACGACCATTCGCAAATTCCGCAATTATTTATTCCCTTAAGGTATCACTGTACTGTTCCATTTTTTCACTTGGGAATTTCTATTTAGATGGACGAACCACATTTTATTTTTGGATATTTATAAAGTATATATCATACATCAAAATAAAATTTAAACCATCATTAAAATTAGATAAATAATATAAATAATCAATTGCTAATCATCCTCATCTGATTCTGAAAACCTAACACAACACTTGTATTTATTACGAGTCGATTCTGAGTCTGAGTCTGACTCTGAGTCTACTTCTGGTTCTGTTTCTGATTCTAATTCTGATTCTGATGAGCTAGTGGTGGTTTCAGTGGCCTCATCAGCGGTGGTTTCAGTGGTGTTGTCATTTGAGTATTGTTTTAAGAAATTAAAGATCATGGCAATGCCTGGTTTGTAGAGGTCTGTGTCTAGCAGCGATGTCTTCATGTGGATTCTCTCTTCTGTAACAGAATCGTCAGCAATAGATAAAATCTCAGATACTGCTTTCATTGGAAATCCAGACAACACATCCAGTCCACAATATGCATTTGGTGTTTTTTTCTTTTTGATACATTCCTCTCTCATTTCAATGAGCGATTTATTCAATTGAAATTTACCTTCTTCTGATAAGAACACAGCGGGTGCATTTATTTCATTTGCCGTAGAAAACTCAGCAACTTGAAAATTATATCCTGGTCTGAATGATTCACAATCTTCACATTCACAACTTCTGTGGCATACATCACAACATTTATGAATTGGGTCTATACTACAAACATTCCCACCACCAAAAACACTCATTAACTGCACTACGACATTTTTCTTCTTTACAATACGACTTGATACCTTTTGAAATATTTACAGAATTTAAACACTTCGAATACATTATTAAAGTATCAAAGCTTTGTTTCCCATCCCTTCCAGCCAGTCTCTTGAAAATAATCATCTATGCTAGCCGGAGGACCAAAATTTACTACATTATTCAGTCTCTTGCAGTCAGCGCCCATTCCAAAAGCGATGGTGGCTACCATAATACGCAGTGCCTTCAGCTTGTTTAAAAGAGTCAATAATAAAATTCTTTATTGCTGGACCGGTGCCTCTGTGAAACATTGCATTAGGACGATCTGTATAATCAGTGTAAAACTGTCTGAGATTGTTATGAAAGAATTTGTAAATGTGGCGGGCTGGCTTTTTTTGCCGACAAAAGATAATCAACCTTGGAGTTTCGTACTGTTTTTAGTTCATCTACAAGATTTTGAAAAATGTGTTTTATTTCAGCTTTTCTCAAGTCACAGACAGAGTAGAATATGTTATCTTTTTGAGGAATTTTAGTGTAAACTGCTACGTTTGTAAGATGGAGGTTTTCCTTGATATGGTTGAATGTTTCTTTTGTTGCAGTAGCAGTTAAGGCAATAAGTGGTGTCCCAGAAGGCAAAAATGATCGCAGGTCGTTGATCTCATTATAAGATTTTCTAAATGCAGTAGTAGTGCTGGAGCTATGTCCCCTGAAAATACAAATAAATATATACTTTTTTTTGGGATTAATTTCCTTTCTTTTCACAAAATGTTTGATTTGATGCTTTCAGCCAAAAAACCCCTACGAAAATAAAAGATAAAATCAGGTTAAAAAGAGGCAAATTTGTGAAATTAAATTCTTGCAAAAACTAATCTTATTACTAGTAACGTATAAATAATCTTTAAAATTCAAGTCCTCGTATCTTTAAAATGCCTTTTTTAATTTTATGAAATAAATAACACACATACAAACAATCTATTAAGTACGTTTTCTCATACCATTTTTTAATACAGTGACTTTCATCTATTGCAATAGCCATTACACAGCTTCCTATTGACTTAATAAGACTTTTGTCTTCCAGAACTGTTTCAGGAGAGGTGTAAATGATTGGATATTTTGCTTCTTTGATTTCCTGAAGAAAAAACTTCAACTCAGTAAAACTGGATATACTAATTCAAAACCAGGTCATAGAGAGCATAATCAACATCTTTTCTTACAATATTTTATCAATTTTTTACTGCTATCACTATTTTTTGTTTTTTATATATTTTTACTGTTGGTATTATTTTTTTGTGTTACACAATTTTATTTTGTAATAAAAAAATGTTGCATTTAAAATTTTAAAACTAGAATTTCTAGTTGCTTTTTGTAGATTTAGCTTTTTATAATGTTATGATACGCTGATATGATTATCTTAAAGTGGATATGACAGTCATGTTCTTTAATAAAAAAATTAAAAACAAGAAAAATAATTTAAAGTTTTTTATTATTAATTTTAGCAAAGGAATTAGAATGCTTTTCTTTTCCTCTATGTAACAAAGAAGGACTGTAAGTTCTAGTTCTAGTTATAACTGCAAGATACAAAACCCATCTTTAACACTGTCTTTTGCAGACCTATAAAAGGCCCCATAAGAAAGTAACACAGATAGATGGAGTATACATAAAATATCTGAAACCTTTTAATCTATATCAAGGGGAAAAATTGAATCTGAGAATAGAAAGATTTGCAAAATTAGTTTCAAAATAGGAAAATATTACACACAAATTTTGCAAAATTTTCTTTCTCACTAAATATTTTTTCCTTGAAAGGTTATCTCAAATTTTTCACAAAATTAAACTTGTAACATCCTGACCATATACGAGAAACATTTAAAAGATTGATATACCTGAACATCACACAAATTTCCAAGTTGTACAGAATCGATACCCCTTTCTTTCAAAAAATCCATCTGATCCTTGATTAGGGATTGTAAGGGTGATATTACAAGAACAGACTTTTTGGTAGTGATTAGTTTTGATTCTGCTGTACCATGAGTTTGGGCCAGGTGCCATGCTTTCACTGCCAACAAAAAATGGAAGGCTTTGAAAGATCAGTGGTTTTCCACTGCCAGTTGGTTGAGAAATAAAAGTATAATTTCCATCCAGTATACTATTGATAGCTTTAATTTGGTAATCTCGAAATTATGATATTTTGAATAGTTTCAGAATATTGTCTTTGTTGCTGGTTGCCATTATTATCAAAATATTATCATTTGTCTATAATAAGACAAAACAAAAACAAAAATATTAAACTCCAATAATAAAATGATAGAAATAGTCGAACGTGCGCAACGCACTGGGCTCAAATTCAGAATTTTCCAATTATTCGAAGGCCCAATTGTAACATTTCAATTATTTCGTATTAGGTAGCAAAGATTGACTTTGGGACAGACTGACGACTTAAAAAATTGTCCGATTTGGCTGAAATTTGGTACACTTGTTCCTTGGGTGAATAC
>JAUJPO010115656.1:0-21848 GCA_032270745.1 Tiaropsis multicirrata | reverse complement strand
GAACGAGAACGAGAACGAGAACGAGAACGAGAACGAGAACGAGAACGAGAACGAGAACGAGAACGAGAACGAGAACGTGAACGAGAACGAGAACGAGAACGAGGAGAATGGGGACAAGAAGGAGAATGAAAACGAACAACCAACTTTAAAAAGAAAGAGAGCCGGAAAGAGAACAATGGGAGAACAAGAGCAGAATGAAGAAAGTAGAGAGAAGAGAAAGAAGTACTCGAAACGGAGGGAACAGAAAGAAGTTACATTTGAGGTCGAGGTCGAGGCTTCTGTTTGCGAACGGAGTTCTCTCGTTGGCAAGTGTGTAGGTCTACACACCGAAAACATAAATGAATATTGGGTTTTCGGTGTGGAGAAATTGACAACCAAGGGAGTTCATGGTGTATTCTATGAATGTCTCGATAAAGAGAATAGACTTTATAAACATTATAGTCGTGACCACATTTTCTACAAGAGTATCGTTAGAAGGGGAATAGAGGAAAAAGACTTCCTTTGTTTTGAGCTTGAGAAGTCTGGGAAGTGGTACCAAGTGCCTTTTTCTGACCATCTTGCATTGATGGGCAGACTCGAGGAGTGTGCTCTGTCCTCTCCTTGAGTTTAAAATAAAAAGAGATTTTCAAATTTACTTCACGTAATGTGGTAGTTTTATTTCTTTCCCCTTGGTACCTTTCATCTGCATTGCTATTCTTTTGTTATCATACTATTCGTAGATCACAATTGCCCATCTGCATTCAATCGATTCAATGAAGAATTTTTTGGGGACGAAGTTCCTTCGGTGCTTTGAAGTCAATACCAATTACCCTAAAAAGCTTTCTCGTCTATCAGTTACAGATTAAGTCTATCTTCTTTATCGAGGCAACATTTGCGTTCACCTTTATTTATTTGAATGAGTATTTACTTTCTTACTTTCAGTTAGTCTGGACCCATACTAACTTTTACCCATTTCACTAAGCTCGTAAGAGAAAACATAGTATGGTAACATTTGGCATCTGAATTCCGCACCAAGATGACAGTTGAGAAATTAAACTAATCAAATCGCACGTTTTTAAACGCGCGCATAAAAAACAAAGATTTCAAACTGTCAATCAACATTTCTTCAACCAATCCAATGTGACCCGTCTACTTTCGAGTCGCGTAAGGATCTAACTTTCAGTGGGACAAAACGGATTTTTTTTAACCTTGGCTGTGTAATGTTTTCGACAAAAAAGACTTGGATATAGTTTATCAATATTTTTTTACCTTGATACAATATATATACGTTACAGAAAGTGCCTATTATTATGTATATGCATTAACAGAGAAGCATTTGTAAACATTTACTATTTTAGTGCTTATTTTTTTATTTGAAGATTTCCTGCAAATCCAAAGAAAGCTTGTTTATTCTATATGTTAAATTCCGGGGAGGGGGGGGGGTGGGTGGAGCACTCCATCTTGAAATTATTGTACGTTCGGACAGAAATTGGGGTCTCTAAATCGGATCCTTACAGTATAGTGGAGTGCGAAATTTGATGAAAGCCAACCCTTACGCATTTCTTTGGCCATTTTCTCAAATTTTCTACCTTTAATGCATTCGAGCGTGCGAGAACCTCGAAAAACCTACCCTTAAGGGCCGCGCGTCCTTGAGCACAAATTGCTGACCTACGCGTTGAACTAAAAACCAAAGTACTTCTTTAAAAGGATTATGGTTTACTTTTACAGTATATTTATGTGTTTATGTGTGGAACTTCGTACACCTGTTTACGAGTTTCAGGCTGTTTAAGCAAACAAGTTCTTAGCTCAAATTGTTAACAGCATTTTAGCCTCTGAAGCCTAATGTATGTTCAGATATAACTGAAGCCTGAGACTAAAGCTTAAATGTTCCCACTTGCATTCTTTGAGATTAATATTCATCAGATTCATGAAAGGAGAATTAACTTCATAGAAGTATATTTCTCAAGGTAAAGAAAAGCAATTCATCCATGGCATTTTTAAAAGCTATTATATTCATTTTATTTCGTCCTTCATATAACATTAAACATAATAATCAAGCGATACAAGTCAAGTAACAAATTTTATACTTTTTACCTGTAACAATACATCGAATTTCGGTACGGGAACTCGCAAGTTAATGAAGGTAATTACTTTAAAGGAAGAAACTTTCCAGAGAAAAAAATATACATACCGTATTGTAAAAAAGAGGTAGCGGACGAGATATTAACTCATTTAGCACCACACAAAAAATCACTAAAAACTGCAGGCTTGACCAAGTAGTTAAATATAAATTTATAGAGTTCCAATGACCTTCAGATTCCAAGAGAAGTACTGGCAATAGCACCATCAAACCATATATTTATTAAAAGCTCTATAAATTAGTTTCAGCCCTATGAGCCCTTGAGTTTGAGTTTTGGAATGCAGAGAGAAAAATTATGAATTTCAAGGGGAAAAAAATCAGAAAATTTTACAATTCAGATGTATATAAATAAAATACTGAAACCCTAGAAAAATTATATCATTAAACTACTCAAAAAATGCTTTCCAAAAATGTAAAACATACCGTTAAGTCGGCTAACACAAATCAATGGAAGGTAACTCAAACCACCTACAATCCACAGACAACATCTGCAAAATATTCCATGATAAAAATATAATGGTAGTCATGGAAATAAATTAGAGAACCGAGCAGCTAGTTATAATTGAATCGTGAGCTGAAACAAAAGCGACAGTAATAAAAAATTTTATGATGTTGCAAAAGTATAAAACACATGCAGCAATAGCCCTTATCGGAGTTAATGATTTTTCTAAAAAAGCGATGCATTGTGGGATTGTTTCAGGAGTATTACAATAGAAATCTCTTAGGAATGCCTCAAGGGATTTCTACTCCGATAAGGTCTATGTTGTATGTATTACAATATATTCACCCAAACACAAAACACTACCTTCCACAAGGTGACAAAATCAAAACAAAAAAGCTGGTTTCCACACAAAAAATATGATATTAAACAAATGACCATCATGACCATCATGAACGGTTGTACATACAATGATAATTCAAAGAGCACCCAATAGCGCCCACACCCACCCATCTTATTCTCCTCTATGATTCATATTCTATAAATCAACAGACAAAAGAATAATGTTTTGATATTCAATTACATATGTTATCAAAAACACAGACTACCAGAAGCAATGTTTTGACATAATTTGAGTTTTACCCTCCACTAATTCGTGTTAGCTGACTTGACGGTATAATTTGCTCGTCCGCCTGGAAAGTTTAAGATCCAAAAGTGGACAATTTTAAATAAAAATGTTACCATAAAAGATTTTGTCATTAATCTCAAACACTCAGTCAGATTATTGATGAGATCGTTCAAAACAGTTTATTGGATGCAAGTAAACACCACATGCTTTAGCTACACATTATATATATACAGCATGGAGAGAATTCTTTTTCTCTTTTTGGTGAGCGACAAAACATAAATGTTCTATAATTTGGCGATACAACTTGGCCTGGTGCTTTATAGAAATGCTCATCAAAGTGTTCAAAAAAACTGTCAAATCTGCATGGACTTCAGCTCTTTTTCAAGAACAAATCTGAACTCATATAAACTTGAATTAGATTCGCTGTCAAGTCAAATTCTCCTTGTGTTCCTTGTTGTTTTTTGTAATGTTGCAGTCCATCGGCATTGCCAGTTGCTCACATTTGAGGGGCGACCCTTTCAGCCTTTTTTTATTTTGCGAGTTGTAGGTTCTTTAATATCAGGACTATCTAATACCTCAAAAGTTAATTCTGCGTCTCAGTTGTTGGTTCATTTGCTGTCAAACATGAAGGTGATGGGTGATGGGTCGGCTTCTGGTGAAGGTGATGGGTGATGGGTCGGCTTCTGGTGAAGGTGATGGGTCAGCTTCTGGTGGACCATGGACCATGGCATGGTAAAAAAAGACATGTGCATATGTCGGTGGGTTAGACAAGGCTCTCGCTTTATCACTCTCCTCTGTAGTATAGCTGTCCTCATTTTTTTCAGGAGGATCAGCATCATTATACTCCTTATCCATTTAGCAATATGTTTTTAGCTTTTCCATTATCCATTACAAATTCTGGTACGTTTAGAATAGAGTTTATAACTTCTGCAGAAAGAAAAGCTATTTTTTTGTTAAACCAGTTTCTTTGACAAAATGTAAACATCGGAAAAGGCCATAAACTGAAACCACACGAATTGGAACTTCAAAATGTGGTTAATAACGGAAAGCACATTGGATATTTATTCAGGCGGCACATATGACGTTATCTATATAGTGTAGAGCGCCCTCAATTTACGTTTCGGAAGAAACTAAAAGCTGTGTTCAGAGTGGTTCAAGGCGCCAAATGAGTTAAGAACTAACTAGCACCTGTTGTTCACAAAGAAACAAGATCTAATTCGGCGCTAAGGCAAGGATGATCCGTTGTATTTTCTGGATATTTTTTTTTATTAAGGCCTACCCTGGCTGCGAGGGGGGGGGGGGGTTGTGGGGTGGGGTGGGCAAAAGGATATAATTAACGTTTCAAAATGTAGAAAAACTAACTAGCTTTTGTCAAAATACCGCCATATGGTGTTTAACATATCTGAGCTGTGAAATTGTGACTGTCTTGCCCATTATAGCGTGGTGACTTCTTAACCACGTTAAAAAAAAAACACGAAAAAAATTTATTTTCACCTATTTATGACGTGAAAAACAGTCAGAGGTTTGAAAAGGGACCTAACCTTATACCTATTTTGAACTTAAGTACCTACCATGGGATTAAAGTTGATTCTTTAATCAGCGGACAATCCAGCCAGTGGGAGGGGTTGTTGGTTTGCGGTAAATGCCCCTAGATGATCAAACCCAATATATTCCTCTCAAATTACCAGACATTGAAAAAGATAGAACTGGAAGCAGACACACAATCCTCACAAAAACATTACGTTTTTCAATCAATTATGATAGCTTTCAAACTATCAAAAAGTTTATTCAGGCAACAAAAATCTTGATGGTTGGTTTGGGATTTTAAAGTGAACTTCAATGTGGCATATTGAAATCATGTTAGTAGTATCATCACTCTTCTGTTGTTTCAATGTACAATATTGAAATTTCATTTTCAATGTAGGATTCAGTATTCCTAGCTGTTTCAATGTGCGACATTGAATTTTTAATTTCAATGTCACACATTGAAATCATAGCAGTGCCGTCCGCCTATCCGTTCTTTCAATGTGGTACATTGAAAACACGGGAGTTTAGCTTTCAATGTACTACATTGAAAGAAGGTCCGAGGATGGGCTGTGCTTTCTTGCATGGATGTTTCATAGTAGAAGTCTAAACCATAGGATAAACCCTCTCCATCCACGAAGAATTGTATACTCAGAGAACGAGTCTAGTTTCGAAGATCTTCTCAAAAAAGATGATACTGTCTCTTTCCATAAAAAAAACCTGCAACTTCTTGCAATTGAACTTTTTGTAAATGTAAGAGGACTTTTGAACTTAACTTATAATATATTCCTAAGAAACATGAAACATTCTTGACGAGGATGATGTCAGCTCAAGACACCTGTCCTACTTTAACTCCAGGAATAAGTTTTTAACTGTGTTCGCGTAAGATACGGGAGCTAGTTCCTTCAGAATTAAAAGAGTTAGATGATTTAAAGGAGTTTAAAAAAGAAAAAAAACATTTGAGGACTACATCGTGCCCGTGTAGGAACTTCAAATTCTATACCCATGGTGTTGGTTTCATTTGAAACATAATATTGTACAATAATTGTGTAATAATGAGTTGAATTTTAATTGCCTCGTTGCTACCCTCTTTGTATTCAACTTTTAAACAAAGAAAGACAGAAAAAGAAAAATAGATTTCAAAATATCTGCATCATTTTTCAGGTTGCGCAAGATGGGTGCTCAAACCCAACCACTACCTCCACAACAAGTTGCTAAAACACGCCCTCAAGCCAGTCAGCCAATCGAAACGAAAGTCAAACCTATCCCTAAACTATGCCTAGTTGCAAAACCGACCAACACAGTCAAACCGGAACCACAACGACCCAAATCTGCGCTACTTCCACCAAGCGGACCGCTTAAACCGCTTCAACCGCTAGCGGAACCGACGCCCACCAAGCAAAGCAAGACAGCAGAATCTAACCCGATACCAAGTTATGAGTATGTGTCCGGGCCGCCTCGTGAAGCGGAACCGTCCACTCCGATTGAAGATTTCTATGCGGTGCCAGTTAAAGACAACGTTTCGAAACAACCCGTGGAAAAAGAAAGACCGACTTCACCGTTCAAAGATGCGATTGAAGAGGATCTGTATCAAGTTCCAGGACAGGTCTGTCTTTTACCGTTGCTCTTTAGTACGAAAGTCTCTAAAAATTGCTTGAATAAAAGAGACAAATTTTTGTCTCGATACTCCGTTCTCCAAACTCGTTTAAGAGACTTTACCATGGAAAACTTGAGTGGTCTCAAATTGGCAGGTCCACAACCTTCTTTAGAAGAATCCCTCCAGCTTTCAAAGATTCATATATCGATTCATGATATCCATTATGCAATCTTTTAAACGGAAACATCCAGGAAGTTTAGCGGCATTTAATTAAATTTAATTTCTTCCCGCGAAAATTTCTTCCCTTAAGGTAGTTGACTAAGAAATTTTTACACACCGCTCATATACTGCTTACAGATAATGCCGCCTCTTTGAAATTATACTGGGTGGTTCAAAGCAAAAATGGTTCGCCTGTTTAACGGCATATTGGCATTAAATTTTGCAACAAACTGAAATTTACCCTCAATTGGCAGAGAAAAGTCTAACTATATCCTTTTGAATTTTAAGTTATGATTTTTTAAGTTTTTTTTGGACCACAAATTTTTAAGGAAAAACTGTAAAAACTGTCACATCTAAACTATCATTAAAAGTGACTGACAGCTACACGTTTTTTTTATAAGAACATCAACATTTTGGTAGAGGCTCGGATGCTCTCAGCTTTATTTGATTTGCATTTTCTCGAATTTCACACCCCACCTCACCTTTAAATATATACCTAATGCTTTTCTTGGTCTTTAAGCTTTCATTACTAAAATTCCCATGCTCGAATTGTGAGTTCTTCATAGTTTTTGGTAAAATTTGCCACCAAATATGAGGCTCGATGTTCTTATAAACTAATGTGACTTTACGTTGTCTTTCTCGCAGCTGATGTCATCAGGTGATCCCACCGCGACAACTAACAACACTGCTACGCCACCAATCAGCGAAACGACCGGCGATTCTTTTGAAGCGGTCGCCTTGTATCCGTACCACGGTAAACAGGACGACCATTTGAGTTTTGGTAAAAATGACGTCATCAATGTGCTGCAGAAGGAGGACCCATGGTGGATGGGTGAATTTGATGGACAGGTTAGCTTTTCGGTTTTCGAAGTTTTCTTGACTCTACTAAAAGGATACCCTCGTGGAAGGATAAAATTTTCACAAATCTATCAAAGATTAGAAAATTACTGCGCAAGCACTTGAATGGGCTCAACTCTGGTATAATTGTGTGGTGCTCCGCCGACTCGGTTTAAATCCACCCAGTAGTCTAGACTCCTTCGCTGTACAGCCGTTGCCAACACTGAATTGCTCCCCGATTTTAACTTAAAGGAAGAATTTAATCTTCAAAGCATTATGATCTATTTTTTAATTGTCTGATACGTTGCTTGTTTCAATACCAAAGTCTTCCGTCTCCTTTCTTTTAACAGACGGGTTGGTTTCCCAATTCTTACGTGAAACCGATCGGGCAAACGAAACCTCGAAGTGTCTCGCAATCAACAACTCATTCCATAGACGAACCCAATACTATCCAACAACAGCAACCTATCCCTGAAGCTCAATCAACTGTTGGTATGTAATCTTGGTTGACTTAGTTGCGGGCCTGTTCAAATAGTATTTTATTTTTAAGAAAGCAAGCAATTAGTCTGTCCGCAAGGCATTTTTGTAGTGTTGTTAAAGTTTTTCCTCGTAGAATTCTCTCATTTGGAGCAGAGCAAAAAAAATTTTGGAGTGTTGCTTACGGTTATTTTTTCTCATAGAATGTGTTGCATTGTTCGATTACACCGGACAAGAGGGAGGTGACCTCTCTTTCAAACAAGGTGACGTCATTATGCTTCTGAATCAAGAGGTGGATTCTGAATGGTGGCAAGGTTCGTTGAATGGTCAAGAAGGAATGTTCCCTGCAACCTATGTCGATGTAAGAGAGCCGCCGGCAACTGATGTGGTGCAAGAGGTTGTGGATTCAGCGGACCCACCGGTTTCGGTGGCTGCAACGCTGGCTCCTGGTGAACATGTGGCGCAGGTATGCGTGAACCTAAAATTTGGCGTCCAACGAATTGCCTTCTTTATCGAACTTTTCTTCTTGTTTTTCTTTTAGCTTTTCACGTCCAATCGTTTCAATCTTATTTTGCAGATATATAACCGGACATGCAACACAAATTTTCCTTTTCTTTTATTATTCTAACACTTTGAACTTCATACACACAACCATAGACTTGACTCATATTTTAGATTTGCAACATGTTGCTATTATGTTTCTTCGTACAGGGCTATTCGGGAAAGCTCCCTCCCCCACTGTTAAGTATGTAGGACATCCAGGGTGTTTAAATATCCTAGGATATCCAAGATATCGAAATTTTCAGCACGGATATCCAGGGGGTAAAGAAAAATCGACATCCAAAACTGGGGGGAAGGATTTTTTTTGGAGAAGCCTATTATTTATAATTTCTCTTTATTTTTGATAAGCCTTTATATGTTCTCCCTTGTTTTATGACACAGGCGACTGCTGAGAAGCCAGAGAAGCCTGAAGTAGCGACCGTCGTTTCGAAATATGTTGCAGAAGGTACAAGCGAAATCAACCTCAATGTCGGTCAACTTGTTCATGTCATGCTGAAAAATCCTGATGGATGGTGGCAAGGTAGTAAAAGTTTTATTTTAAGTTTTTTATTTTATTTGATAGTTGGAGTATTTTGATGTCTTCACATCCTCGAAACCCCTTCTCTCTTTCTAAGCTTACATGGAGTGGTTTTCATGGTTAAAATGTTTCTTTTTATCGTCATCCTTCAAAAAAACAATAACCCTCCTTCCACAGCTCACGATCAGCCATCGCAGTACCCAGTTTCTCCAATTCAAGCCCACGCTGTTCTACATTTCAGAGCCTGGAGTAATGTTTGTTCTCTTTTGGTCGTTTTAGTCCAGCAGGACACCAGAGTAAAAGGTCTCGTGTTTGGAGCGGAAACGATTCCCCTGGAAATGTATCAAATCAAAACCAAGTTTGAAAAATTGTACAAAAAGAATCCGATTATAATTTTCACTTAATTCTCTTTTTCTAAAGGTGAATTGCAAGTGCGCGGTAAAAACAAGCCCAATGGTTGGTTCCCTGGAAATCACGTCAAATTGATGACCAAAACCAAAAATGAGCCGGGTACATCGTCTAGGCCTAGGACACCAACCATTTCAAAAACGCCTGAGCCTGATGCAGCTGGTTCCCAAGCTATCCAGGAAGACATCTATTCAGTACCTGTTAAACGCAAAGGTTTGTTGCCATTCTAACAAGATCTTAAGATGTTTTGCCATGTGACTAGGCCTTTCAAAAATATGGCTTCGAAAATATCTAGCTGATTTCTGAGAACATAAATTACACCATTTTGACTATGATAAGTACAATTCAAAAACCATGCTATGTCTGGATATTATATTATTCTGGTAAGCGAAGGGTTTTAACTTAAAAAATAAATGAAGTAAAATTTTGAAAATAAAAATAAGAACCTGAAAAACTTTAGAACTGAATAAGAATCATTTGAGGCCGACAGTTCTAAAAAGAATACCCAGCAGCAGGCATGGAACTTTGTTCTAACGTCCAAACAACGTTGTTTCAACGTCTGGCATTTAGAGATGAACGTTTGAAAATGTTAGAAAAACGTTCTGTGTCTGCTGGGTAAGAATAATCAAACATCCACGCAGATTTCATGATTTCTTATAAAAAAAACGTTTATCCGTGGCCAAGTGGTTAAGGCGTTGAGCTTAGGATCCAAGGGTCCCGAGTTTGATCCCCACGAGACCTTTGGTGGTGAAAATTGCTAATCACTTCTAATTTCATAGGCTCCTTTGTAGGAAGGCAGAATCCTCGCATTGATAAGTTCCATTAAAAGTTCCCTAGAATTGAAGAGACTATCCTGGGTAAATGTCTAAATAATAATGATATTGTTATTGAATAGCATTTTTTGTCTTTTCGCGAACCTGACAGATCAAGAAGAGCAAGTACTGGCCATGTTCTCTTACACTGCACAAAACGAGGATGAGTTGACTTTTTACAAGGGAAGTGTGATCAATGTCGTCAGCAAAGACGGTGAATGGTGGAAAGGCGAGCTGAACGGTGAAATTGGTGTCTTTCCATTCAACTATGTGCAAAGTTTGCGAAACGAGAATGAGGTCACCAGCCAATGTAAGTGAAATTCACATTTACTTTTTAGCTTTTAGTAGAAAAATAAATTTTAGGTCTATTTTCTATTTATTTTTTTTCAGATTTATTTTTATGTATAAGCCACACAAATTATCTTTGGATGCTATGGTTTTAGAAGTTTAACGAATTTAGTGTGCTATAAGAGATATTTTGCTATATTTGGTTTCTTATCTGTCAAAAACGGCTAGGTTATTGAAGATTTAGGATTTCAAATCTCTGTAGGTTTTAGGTAGGTGAATTATCTTCTCTAAATCGTTCAAATGTATGAACATTAAAACTTGAATTATAACGCTATTGAAACCGTTCTAGTTAGCTAACTGGTTCATCAAATATGCTGTATTATATGTTTCACGAAATACGTTCGTCAATGGCACTGTTTCGTTTAATCTTCTCGTATATTGTTTTAGAATGTTTCTAAAAATATTTAAATGTTAGTCCTTTTATTTTACATAATATTATATTATACAATTTATTTTATCGTCAATCTTTTTATTTCTGTTGTTCATTTTCTAATATTTTTAAATCCTCTGCTTTCTTTTCCTTGATAAAGGGGGCTGGGAGGAGAGAGAGAAATTTACTTTAAATTTTTTTAAAGGCCAATTACGTTGAAAAATTCTGTCAAAAAGCATTTTATTTACTACTGGAAAAACGTTCGGCCTTTTAAACCATGATGATACGGAAGAAATAGTTTGATGCTTGCCTCTTTTTTTACCCCACACATTCCTCCCTCCCCCTTTTTGCTTTGGATAACAATTTGAAGTAATTTTTAGTTTTCCCTTTTTTTAAATATTATATTTTGTCAATTTTTTTCCACCAATGTCATTCTATACATGTCAATATAAAAACAAATCATCATACTCCCAAAAATGTCATACTATTTCTTCCAGTTTTATCATTTCGTCAGCCTCATTTTGACTTGATCAAACCAAAATCACCATTTTCAGAATACGTCTTGTCTAACACCGCTAGCCTGTACCAAACCCTACTTTCTTTTCTACTAAAGAAAGTTTTTTTAAATTGTGATGAATGTGAAAAGCATTGCTATCATATTGCTCCATTGCCATCAGTCCCCAGATCTGGGGACTGGTCAACACAAGAAAATCATCTAAACGTTACAAACTCGTACACGGTATGATTTTTTTTTTTAATTTAAAATGGATATGCTGTGCTGGTTTTGTACAGGCTGGACCACCGTGTGCTCCTTATATAGTGTATAAACATTCCTCAAAAAAAAAAAGAGTTTTTATTTCTGCTTAAAATTGATATTGATATCATGTATTTCATACCGAAAATTAAAATCTGAAGAAAATTAATATTTCGACTACTTTTTCGATTTTTTGGAATATGTAGGATCAAAATACTTAAAATGTCTTTTTAAGAAAGTTCGTATTTTTTTGGACAAAACAAAAAATCAAAAATGTTTTTTTCATTGCTCTCTACGTCAGTATAATTCATTCAGACCAGTTTTATTGAAAACTTTGTTTTTATACAACCAAATAGAGAATCGGTAATATTTTGGCTTGTATTATCAAAATATTATAATAATCGTATTAACCCTGATTAAACTTCCTTTACCTTTTGCTTAACGTCCGTTTAATACAGAAACAAATCTCTAACATCAGTCTGATCCATATGTTTTAAACTTTCCTACATCAAAAGTTTTACATAGATATGCTTGGATTCGGGTTAAGATTTTTTCAACTGTAGATAAGTAGAGTTTGGATTTTAGTTGGATTGCACTTAAATTGAAACTTGTTTTAGCTATTAATGGATTTAACAATGTTAATAACTATTTTTCCCGGGGGAATCGAAAACTATATTCATACTAAAATTATCCCTTTCTGATTTCTACTTTTCTTTGATATCTAAATCTTTCCAGGAATAAATGTAATGACCATGTTCAATTTTAAATCTTAATTCAAACCTGAGAAATTGAAAGTTATCAACCTAGCAGTAGCAGCCCGTATATATTGTTTATTCCATCTCGCACAAGAACAATAATATAATTATTTTTTGCTCTTAGAGGTGAAAAAATACCGTTGTTGAATACTTCAACCGGATAGAATTTCGCGAGATAAACTTTCGCAAATTTTACCCTTTTTCGCCAAAGTTTTGAAATTTTAAAATCGCTCATTCGCGAGAGTTTATCTCGCGAAAATTTGCGATTTTTGTCAATTCGCGAAAATTTGTCCAAAAAACTTCGCGAATTTTTGGCTACACGAAAGTTTACTCGCAAAAGTTTATCCAATTAAAGTATTTTACCATTTAAACACTTTTTGACAGAATTTTTCAACACCGATCAGATAAAAATGATCATGTCAATAAAAGCCGACTTAATCAAAGGTAATATATGATTTGTTACGATTTATAACTTCTTGAAGTCTTTTAAATATAGTTATATAACTCACATTAAAACTAAGAAGCTTCTTGTTTTATAAAGACACAACGTTGTAGCAAATATTTTTTAGTTTAGAAATCTCTCTCCTCCCCAATCAAACCTAACATGAAAAAGTACTAGTAATCAGCATTTACCTTTATTTCGACAAATTTTCCCATCGTTTTATGTTGTACGTATAATAGAAACATGTAGAACTGGACTTTTTTTAAAGCGATCTAGTAAATGGAAGCCACATCGTCTTTAACAAGTCCAATCCCAAAATTTGTGCATTTAGAAAGTTAAGAATTTTTCTATTTTGTTAATTTTTTATTTTGAAGTTGCCCCTAACACATCAACACATTCATATGACTTTTTGCCCATCTTCAAAATCAAAGGCTAGCCAAGTAGAAGAATTCTCAATTTCCAAATGTTCCAATTTTGCGGCAATTTTGAAATTGGAACTGCCAAAATGGCAGATATTTTTGTTGGAAACCATGGAAACCATCTTCTTATTGATACCATATTAACCTCCTTTTTTTAGGGTCTGGTGCATTTGATATATCACTTTTGAATTCCATGACCAATACAGAACGTCAACGACAGGTAGATCTTTTTGACTGCCAATTATAATGCCAATAATAAGAGAAATGCATTTTTTTCATTCTTATTCGGTAGAAATTTCGGTTGGCAACTTACAGTAATTTAGAAAAAATAATTATATTGTTTAATCATGAAACTGCCTCTTTGTAGAACCCCTTCTGTTCGTTAGACTTAAAACTGATTCTTTTTGCACAAAGCCGGGTATTTCTGAAAAGCTTCCGGCCAATTTGGGCTGAAAAATCCTTCGAGATTCCCCTTACAATTCAGGTTTTTTATGGCATAAGGTATTAAATGCTAATTTTGTTTGATTACAAGGTAGATTCATTAAAGTATCACTTGTTTTTGTTATTTCATGATAAACTTTTTTCCATCCTTCAGAACCACATATACGAGTTGATCAACACAGAACAAGATTACATGAACGATCTCAGTCTAACACTTGAGGTTACTGTTACATTATTTGCTTATAAAATATAATGAGCCCATTTTAACTTAGACCTTTGTTGTACACGCTTTTTTTAAAAGAATACACTTTATAAGAATATTCAAGATGAAATTGGCCATAAGAATGTTGGTACGAACTTAAGAATACGTTAAGAATATTTTAGGATGATTTCGACCAAAAAGATTTAGTGTATTTCCGCTAGTTTCTCTTATTCGTTTTAATCAATAATGGGAGAGATGTTAGCCCGAGTTGAGAAAAATTCGAAACTTCAAAAATTACACCAAAGTCATGGAATTTTCGAAAATAAATCGATTTTAACTTTACTTCTGAATATAGCAATGTTTGGTTTAGAACTTTAGAACTATTATACTCTTTTCTTTGAACCGTCCTGGAAAATTGATGGATATTATATTAACTTTTCTATTTCAGGTGTTCTACAACCCGATAGCAGAAGCAAATATGTTGAGCGAGCAAGAACTAAATAGCGTTTTTGTGAACTGGAAAGAACTGATTATGTGCAATATGAAATTCCTGAAGTAAGTCAATTTTCATACTTTTTGAACAAAAATACCTTAAGGGAAGAGATTTTCGCAAATCGAGTGTTTTTTATGAGTTTCGCGGAAGAAATTTAATATCAAATCATGAATCGAAGATTGCAAAACGGATGCTTCTTGCTTTGCCTGTCCAAGCAGCTTTGTGAAATCATTATCATGCTTGTTGCTCTGTCATTTATTATGTCATTGTGGTGTATTTCTCACTGACATGTCTTTTAAACAAGACGAGGCCACCCAAATGACCTCGATGTTTCCTTTAAAGGCCTGGACATTGAAAATTTGCTTAAATTGATTCAATTAGTTTTTTTTATTTCCTTCTAGAGCATTAATAGTGCGGAAAAAGATGTCAGAAACAGATAAAATTGAAGGGATTGGTGATATCTTAATTGAACAGGTATTGTTCCATAACATATTCAAGTTTTTTTTGACAGAGACAAGCCTAATAACCACCTGTTTGCTGACGTCAGCACTCTTTTTGCAAAAAAAGTCTCCATCAACCATCAAGTATTATATACCTATATAGCGTTCGAAAGGAAATTTCACACTAACCAATTTTTTTGTCTACATATTTTCTTGAATTTGTAAATTTCAAGTTTCGTATAAAGTAAATATTGCTGTCTCTGTTATTTTATGTATTATTTCCAAGCTCTCACGCTTCTAATAAGTTTCTAATTTTTTATTACAAAAAATGGCACAAGTGTTACTTTTAATTTGGATAATATGGCATTATAGAGAGCAACAATCATATTACAAACTGTTTGTTTTTGACAAGGAAAGAGAGTTATGTTTTCTCGAAGAAATCATTTGGTTTGTTGCTTTTTCTACTTGCTGGAGACATTGAGTTATACCCTGGACCGACCCTTCAAAAGGATTTAACAATTTTTGCAGAAATCGTGGGTTAAAAAATGTTCCACCAAAACATTCGTGGTTTGTCAGGTAAACTCGAGGGGATCAAAACAATCTTGACTTCAAACAACCATATTGACATTTTTGGTTTGACATAAACTTTTCTTGACAAGGACAAGTTTAGGAAAGAGGATTATGAGGTCGAAGGCCATAATTTTGAGGCAAGACATCGTGAATCAGGCTTAGAAAGAGAAGTAGGACTCTACATCTGAAAAGGCATTGATTACAAGGAGAGGGATGGTTTGTACGATGATAATGTCGAAGAAGTTATACTCGAAATCTCACCGAAAAATCGAAACATTTCTTTTATCGTTTCTCTTCAGACCGCCTGACGCTTCAGATCACTTTTATCAAAAAGTTCCTATGACAAACTTTCTCAAACTTTAGAGCGTATTCAATCCGAAAATATTGAGTCGATCATCTTGGGAGACCTTATTCAAAATGGCCATCAGTCAGTAAAGAATTTCTTTGTTGATCTATTTTACGACCAGTTAAAATTACTAGTGCAACACGATGACATTAATTGATGTTATTCTCACTAATATACCGATAAATATCTCTCAAAGTACTGTTATTGTGTCAAGTTTGAGTGGTCAAAATATGATTGCTTGTATTCGCAAAAATAAATAATATCAAGTATCAGCCGTCGACGATTACGTTCAGAGATTATTCCAATTATGACATATATATCTTGAACAACGAACTTCTTCAGACAAATTGGGATAGTGTTTACAATGCAACTTCAACGAACGTTGCTTATAATAACTTAACATCTATTCTCTTGGATGTAATAAACAGACACGCACCTTTCATTACGAAAAGACTGAAATGTAAAGCCATCGCCGTGGATGAATGCTGACGTCAAAAAATCAATGAATCAAAGAGATCAAGCACAATGCAAAGCACAAAACTTGAAAGCTCCTATTGACTGGGCTTGTTACATGCGACTGAAAAAATTGTTATTAATCAAATCAACCGTGCGAAACGTTCGTATTTTAAAGACAAGCTCATCGACTCCTCCCGAAAATCAGACAAATTCTGGAAAACTGTCATAGAAGTTTTTCCAGTCAAAAAGAAATCGAACACAGCAACTAAATTCTTCACCATCAATAATAAACCTGTGACCGACAAAAATTCGATTTGTATATGGTTTCTGTGACTTTGAAATCAAATCCGATTATGCGATCTTGTATGAAATTTTCAAAGAAGCCAGATCACAAGCCTCGCCACTTTTGCTTTTACACCTGTTGACGATACCGAAGTCGTAAAGTATCTACGCAATCTCAAGAGAAAGAGTGCGACCGGTCTCGACGATCTACCCAGCTGCTTATTGAAAGATATCGCCTTCATCCTAGCGAAACCACTCACTCACGTCATAAACCTTTCAATCCGAAAAAGAACATTTTCCAACTAAACAAATACACGTTTACTTGACAACTACCGTCCTATCAGCGTTTTACCAGCCTTATCTGAAGTCTTGGAAAATTTTACATAAACAATTATCCGATTACTTTGAGTCAATTAATATACTCCCTAAATCCCAAAATGATTTCCGTTCTTTCCGATCAACGGCAACTGCTGCAACATCTTTCACCGACCAGATCCGTTTGAACGATAAGGGATAATAATGTTTTGTTTGTCTCAGGAAAGACTGTCCCTGATATCCAAAATAAGTTACAAAAAGATTTCGACTTCATTGCCGCATGGCTGTCCAAAAACCAACTTTTAAAGTTAACTCATAATTAACTCCAAAAAGGGAAAAACTAAAGCTAGGCTTTTCGGTACCCACCAGAGGCTCTGGAGACAAGACATATCCTATCGATAAACCACAATGGAATTCCAATCAATCTTACGGATAAATACAAGTACCTTGGTATTACATTAACACAACCCTTCAACATGTCTATGCACCTCACTGAAACAATCAGAATGGTAGCATCTCGAATCCGCCTTCTTCGTAAAACTCGTTACTTTATGGACATTGATACCGCCCATATTGTCTACCAGTCAATGGTTCTACCCCTACTGACGTGTTGATCGTTGATTATATATGGTTCTACCCCATAATATCTAAAGGATAGAATCCACCAAATTGAGTGTAGAGCTGGACGTATTATGTTAGAACAGTGCCAAAACGAGAAAGTATTCTCAGAAAACGTATTTGCTTGGTAGTCTACCGGTGACTGGTGTATGAATAAATACAAAACACGTGGTATTTTCGATGATTATTTTGCTTTCAAAACCTCAAAACCCAAAACTCGATCAAATGGGTCGACTTTGAAAATACTGAGGATCAAGCTCGAAACTGCTCGTGCAACCTTTAAATTTCAAGGAATAAAGCTTTTAATTTCCTTCCTTTAGACATAAGGACTGAAAATGATTTTAACGATTTTAAAAGAAATATCACTATTCCTTAATTCGATTAATCCTTAGCTTACACTTCTTTTCCCTTGTCATTCTCTTTTAGCATTTTCACATGCTGTATTTTCTAGCGTCTTCCAGATTTTAGCTTTTCCATGTTTTTAAGATTTTATCTTCATTTATATTTTTAGTCATAGTTTTATTTTAGCCTACCAGTAGATACCCCTTTAAAACTACAAAAAATAGAAATGTCCATAACTCTCTACTAAAACTTTCTGAAGAGCTGAAACTTTCTGCCCTGAGAGTCTACCTAGTATGGTTTTCTTCCCGGGCGATGGTTTTTAAGAGTGGTTAAAAGTGGTTTTCGGTCCATAATTTTAAAGTCAATGGTTGAAATATCCTGTTGAAAGATTTTTTCTAGCTTATGTTTTAGGAAAGAGCATATTTAACCCAAAAACCCCTTAAAAACACACTATTTACCCCTTAAAAACTACAAACTTCGACGGTCTGTCAGGTCTGTTATGGCCATTATCTAGTTATTTTGATGTATGTTCTGATAAATTATGCACATCATGTTGTAAAAAAACAATTTTTGATTGAGCTTGGTTGTTGTTAAAATAGATTCATGCTCAAAATTGTATTCAACGTGTATTTTAATTAGATAGAAATATATAATGATATATGGTGCGCCCTATGTTTGAACTGAAAGTCTAAAACAGAGTTCCTGTCTGTGGAAAACCAAACTCTAAGACAGAAGAGACAAACCGAGCTCTAAATTAAAGAGTACAATATGAAACAAGATGAGCTTTTCGCACCCTTTCAGTCCATTAACCGAAAATTGTTTACGAACAATTTTGCTCAAATGTGGGATAAATGGGCTTCAGATAAAAGGATCGAAAATGCAGCCAAAAGAGTTGGTATTATAAGATATGGTTTGAACTTCAACCACATGAGCAGGATAAATTTTAGAAGGCTGAGAATTGAATGACTAAGAATAAAGAGCCTAATTAACAATGCTATTCCAACTACACAAACTATAGACGAAATTCAGTACACAATCATCAACAACAGCATCAAAACCAATATGATTAATCGTTTCATGCCCAAAGTTGCTAAGACTAAACATCGACATGATTATTGGAAATTCATGTTTGAGCAATCACTACTAATAAAACTTGGATAAATTTAGATAAAATTACATTATCAGTAGAGAAAGTGACAGAGTGGTCATTCCGGATTCCGGTGCTTGCAGGATGTCACTTCCCCAGACACAATGTTTGGTAGATCTCCCCATTCTTCGCTTTTCTTTCTGTCCACAGACAAACGTGATCAAAATATCGAGAAAGAAATAATAGAAAGACACAGAGATAATTTCTTGAGCTATTGGTATTTCCTAGAAGTGTAACATGTCAGCTAACTTTAGTATGTATATTATATGTATAAAAGGTCGTATGTTATAATAAGTCTGTTTAAACTAATAGCTATCCATCATAAAAATCGTATAGTAAACATTTTATTACATCTGAGATTAAAATACGTTAATATAGTCTTTCGTAATCATAATCATCAGAATCAAATCCTTTCGTATAATGTTTGAATCATTTCTCATAAAATTAAAATAATTTCTCATATTTCTCTCATAATTTAGAATCAATTTATAACATCATAAAAGTTTCAATATGAAACCAATTCCTTCACGTAAATTTAATAATTTCTCGTAAAGTTTTCTCATAAATTAGAATCATATCTCGAAACATCATAAAAGTTTCAATATGAAACCAATTCCTTCGCATAAATTCAATCATTTCTCATTAAATTTGAATCATTACTCATAAAATTTGAATCATTAATCATAAAATTTGAATCATTACTCATAAAATTTGAATCATTTCTCACAAAATTTGAATCATTTCTCACAAAATTTGAATCATTTCTCACAAAATTTGAATCATTACTCATAAAATTTGAATCATTACTCATAAAATTTGAATCATTACTCATAAAATTTGAATCATTACTCACAAAGTTTGAATCATTACTCACAAAGTTTGAATCATTACTCATAAAAATTTGAATCATTTCGCATAAAAATTTGAATCATTTCTCATAAAAACTTGATTCATTTCTCATAAAAATTTGAATCATTACTCATAATTCAAAAACATTGTAGCTATATCAAATACTTGATAGGAATGTAACCAACAATTTTTATTTTTTAACAATATATTTCGACATTACTGTCATCTTCAGGTCTAAAAACAAATAAAATCAGTTTAATAACAGATTAAAAACAAACAAATTTATATCATACTCTCTCTCTCACACGCACAACAACACTCTCTGAAGTACATATTTACAAATTAAAAGCAAAAACGAATAATGTCATATGGAAATGCATAACACTCCCAAGGGACATTTTCCGTAATTATTTACATTAAAATTTTATTAGTAACGTATGGCTTTTGAATTCGTCTTTTGTATTCAGTGATGGTTTGAGTTCTTTTATGTATAACGCTTCTTGAATTAGTAATTGTCTTTGATATTTAGCTTTCGAAAGAATCACGACGTCATTTTCCATTGATATCTTTACGTCACACGCTTTACAATGACTTCCCACAGGAGTTGATGGTTTCAAGTGCTCTTTAATACGGGTAATTAAATGCCGAACAGATTGTCCGACATAGCGCGAATCACATCGCGGACACGAAATTTGGTACACTACCACGCTTTGAAGAGCTTTCTCGATAGGTGGTTTCAAGGCAGGAAGGACGGTTTTCAACTTCCGTAACGTTAATATGGTTTTACACGGAGCTTGAATTCGTTTTAACGTACACTTGAAATTATCTGTAAGTTTGCCACGGTATTGTAGGAATAAGAGTTTGTTATCTTTCTGGTCGGTAGATTCTTCTTCCACGTTTATGACTTCTGGGTTGATTATTGAATTCAAACATTTTTCAATAATTGGATTGTAAAATGAAGGTGGATATTGGTTATTTTCCAATATCTTTTTAGCTTTTTCAAGACTTTCATGAATGTTTTTCCACGTATTACATGCACGAAAAATTCGATGTACCATACCAGCTACTACGGAACGTTTATAAGTAATAGGAGCTAACGCGTGGAAATTCATAAGTAACCCAGTGTCAGTCTTTTTACTATACCATGTAGATGTCAGATCTCCATCTGGGCTGCGTTGGATGAGCATGTCCAGGAATGGTAAGGAACGGTCTTTTTCGTATTCTATCGTGAAAATCAGCGATTGATGCAGACTGTTTATCTCCTCCAATTTTTCGTCGATCTTATCAGCTGTGATTTCACGTACGTAGTCATCCATATATCGAGCAAACAGGCAAGCATCGTCCTGGACAGTGGAATCAAATTTGTGCATCCAACCATTAGCTAAAAGTGGTGCAGGAGGACTCCCCATAGCCAAACCATCAGTTTGTTTATAGTAACCATCGTGAGTTAGCATTATAACATTGCAACTACAAATTTGTGCTAACTTTTTGAACGTGTTCTTATCCACTGGTGGTTCCTTGTACTTGCCAGAGTATAGAAGGTTGGTACATTCCTCGATGGCTTCATACACAGGAACGTTTGTGTATAAGGAAGATACGTCAAAACTAACAAGTACGTCATCGCTTTGCAGTTTGATGTCACGTAAACTATCGGAGATGGATTTTGTAGAGGAGTTGATGTTACATTCCTCCACGACTGACAACCATTCTGCAATTTGAGATGCTATCTTATAATACGACGAACCCGGCATCGATAACACTGGTCTTGCTGGAACATCAGGTTATTGTTTTTCATTTTCTTATCACTTCAGTGTTGATAATCGTCCCCAAATATTTTTCTCTTTCTTTTTGAGTATAGTGAAAACTCTTTTTAGTTTTTAAATTTTAATATTTGCTATAATATTATTTAAAACATGACGATGTTAATCACTTCAGTGTTGATAATCGTCCCCGACTATTTTTCTCTTTCTTTTGGGTTAGTTGAAAACCTGGCCTACCTCTATGGCTCGGCCATATGGCCTACACTATGGCGTACCATATGACCTACCTATTTTCTAATTTATGCTAAAATTCCAAAACTTTATGCATAAATTAAAATGTAATCATAAAGCTTTGAAACAC
>JAUJPO010115545.1:0-21857 GCA_032270745.1 Tiaropsis multicirrata | reverse complement strand
AATTTCTATATTTCTTCTGTTTATTGATCCTTTTCTCTCTCTTGCTGGGCCTTCAAGCCTTTAGGCTTCTTGTTTACAGTTAAAGTACGTTATTTACTTTTACAAATTCTAAATAGCATTTTGGTTAAATCATCAGCTCACGAAGTAAAAAATTATGTTTCTGCTAAATTCTTTCACGTTTTTTTCCTATTTTTCATTTCTTTTAGTCCTGCTTTAACGGCTTCACTTAGAGATTTGGCAAAAATAATTCCAAAGACAAAGAAGGATATTCAAGGTTATATTATTGATTTGTATAATGTTTTATGTGGCGATGTTAAAGAAGTTTTTCCATTTTCAACAGTAGGTTTTGTTTTGGCTTTGGGCCAATCTGACTCTTTCAATGCTTTGACTGACATCACTTGAGTGTGATTCACTTTGAAGTTAAAGTTTGGTTTGCTAAAAGAACGGGCCTCAGAAGTGATGGATAAAGGGGAAGGTTTTTTTAATCTGATTAAATTTTTTTTTTCTAGATGGATTATTGAACATTCTGTCTCAAATACTGATGCATCGCCCACTAAGACATCCAGGAATGCCAAAAAATATGACGACTGCTGCGCCGACAGGTACCATTTTTATACCTCTTATAAACTATGACGTAGTACAGAAGTGTGTTCCCTATGTGTTCCTGTTTTTTATGTTATGACTTACCATTCGCCCTATGAATTGAAATATTGGAGAGATAAGCTGAAAGCCTCGGGTGACAGAGTAACTATCCTACCTCTGAATAAATAAATACTGAAACTCAGAACTGGGAAGCCTAAGTATCAAAGAACTCGTTGCCTTATTTTTTTATTTATAGGTGAAATAAGTCTTGATTGACTTAATGTAATATTTTGTCCATTTGTAATGATTAAGTCCCTATTGTCAGAAATCTTTTCAAAAAATGGACTTGGGCTCCTTCCAATAATAAGGTAGTGAACACTGAAAGAAGAGTCAAAGAAAGCAGAACCATGGCAGTATGAAGAAAGTACCTCCATGGTAGAATGCACTACATTTCAAGGCTCAAACAAGACGGATTGTTAGTTTACCGATTTAGTGTACCAATTCCAGGAGACAGAGTAGTTGTGTTAGATTGGGTTTTATACTCAATTTGAGTGAAGGACGCAAAACATAATAGTGCATATAACCTATCTTCCAATTTCAGACCACGTTGTTCTTTAGTACAAAAGTCTCTAAAAATCGTTTGAATAAAAAAGACAAACGTTTGTCTCGATGCTTCGTTCTCCAAATTCGTTTAAGAGATTTTACTACGCAGAACTTGAGTGCTCTCAAATTGGCAGGTCCACAACCTCAGTAGTATTATTTGTAAATTTCTTTAATATTATTTTATCAGGTTCAAGCCATTCGACTTTTACTGAAGATGACATCCAAATGACTGTTCTTGCATTACGGACACTTGGGACATTTGATTTTGAACGTAAGTGTTTTTTCAACGTTTCATTTCTTATCCTAGATTAGAAACTTTGGAACTTTAGAATTTCTTTGTTCTTTTCTATTTCAGCACACACCCTAACCAGATTCATTAGTCACTGTGCAGATAATTTCCTCTCAAGTGAACACAAAGAGATTCGAATGGAGGCTGTTCGAACGTGCTCATGTTTACTCACACCAGCACACCATGTATGACAATTTATTTATTTGTTTATTTCATCGTATTCCATTGGGATTTTCCAGAAAGAATTCGTATCCCCTGTTGAGGATGTCGATCTCTTATCACCTGCTCCCTGGATATCCGTGTTGAAAAATTCGAACCCTCTGGATATGGTCTTCAAATTCTTACCCCCTGGATATCCTATATCCTCAACAATGGGGGTACGGACGAGTACGAGCCTATTTTAACCCTTTTTGTATCAATAAACGGGTATAGTTTCAACGGGCTATGGGCTTTGTCTGCATACCACGCCCATTTTGAATTTGAAATCTTTGTCGACAAAGATGAGTTGTGCTTTCAGAGCCAATGCATAATAACTTTTATAAAAAACACAAGCACAAAACCTACACAACTACTTGAAATATTTGGTGACCGGTTAACTCAGTCGGTAGAACGCTCGCCTCACAATCGAAAGGTTGTAGGTTCGATCCCGGCCATCGTCCACTCAACGAATGAGTATCACAAAACAGGTAAACTGAATTGTGCGGTAAGTTTGTAAGTAACATTACTTCGACGTCCAAATAACGTTTTGACGTTGGAACGACTGGGAGCTGACGGCAGGTGTGGCGCTCCGCCTCGGTCTGAATCCACCTACTAGTCCAGCGCTAGCGAAAGAGAGTACGGCTTCTACCGATACTAAGCCTGCCCGATTAACTTAATAACTTACTTGACGTATTATTTTTTATCTTTATGTTCACCAGATCAAATTATTTTATGCCTCTTGAATAACCAGCTGGTGTCGTTAAATTTGTACCGACAAAATGAACAAAAGGAAAGCATTGATTGGCAAAAAAAATTTCTTACTCCACATTTATAAAATGTTGCACTACTGTTGAACACAAACAATTTGATTTATCATAAGAATTTATTACGAAACATATATGATGGGTACATTTTGAACCAACATCCGGTATAAGAAGAATCCTATAGAACCGACAGCACAGTTTGGAGAGCAAATCGCCCGGCAAGCGAGAGGTCGTGGGTTCAATTCCCACTCGATTCGTTACAACTGGGAAGTACAGGATCTGTTTATTCATTAAGACGAATCCTAATCTTTGGCTCAATTTTTGCAATTCTTTTTAGCCGATGGTTGTTCCAAATACACAAGTCAATCTTCCCATCAGCTCGAACAGCACACAGGTGGTCTCCGAAGTTCTCAGCAAAATGCTCAATGTTGGAATCATTGATCCAGGTTTGGATAAGGCTCAAATAATGCTTCCATTCTTCTTATTATTCAATATTTTAGTGAAATGCAGGTGCATAAAATAGATAAATCGGGCAAAAAACTATTGTAAAACATTTTTTTTGAAGGATCTGTATTATACTTAGCATGATATGCTTTATATTTTCCCTAATCTGAGCCTATATATGCTTATAAGTGCAATGCTTTTATAAAAAAACATGTAGTGTGTGATAATGACTGGAAATGTTTAAATTTGAAATCTCTTCAATAGTGCAGATGCACACTTATTGAGGAAACCTCGAAATAATTCTAATTTGATTAATTTTGCGAGCCTTGCGATAATTTTGATTGGGGCCACACTCCCTTTCTATGAATAAAAAAATATTAATCCTTGGGGTCAACAAGATTGAATAATCATTCTTTACAAATTTTATTCTCGATCTATATGTATTGAAAAAGATTAAAGGTTGCTTTTCCACGATATCCAATTACGTAATCGTTTCTAAAGATTACGCCATGGATATCATGAATTTATAAAAAAAAGATTTGACACACATTTCTTTATACTTTTAGATCCGGACATCAGATTTTGTGTACTCATTTCACTTGACGAGCGGTTCGATTCACACTTATCGCAAGCTGAGAATCTGCAAGCGTTGTTCGTCGCATTGAACGACGAGGAGTTTGATATCCGAGAGCGTGCTCTGTGCACCATCGGTAGATTGAGCGCTTTCAACCCAGCCTACATCATGCCATCATTGAGAAAGACTTTGATACAGGTTTCGGGCTTTTTTAAAAATTCTTTTAAAGCAATTGTATGTTTAGGGTCCAAAGTTCACTTTCTCAAGGTTATTATGTGACCCGGACCGTCACCTGGTGTAATTAGCGACGCCCAGAGGTGACCTCGCTACGGTGGTCGATTTGGATGGGGCTCGAACCAACTACCTTCCGGTTTGGAAACCAGTTCCCTACCACTTTGGCCACCGCTCCCCGCTTTTACTTTACGTGTTCTTCATTGTGCTTTTCAAGAAGAATGAGGACATGTTGAGGATTTCAATTTTGCTTAACACCAGCCTTCTCCCTTGATATCCGTGTTGAAAATGTCTTCAAATCCTAACCCCCTGGAAATCCTAGAATATTGAAATTTTCAAATCCCCTTGGGTATTCTACACCCTCACCCTGGATTTTTTTCAACTCCTCTTTCTTTCCTACCCCTTTCAAGTTTACTAGCTCTTCTTACCTATTTTTTGGAAGTTTGATATCTAATTTACATGATGTACGTCTTTTTCTTCTCAATACCTATGTTCAAAATTACTACACTTTTACGGTTGGAAAATACCCTACCAACCGACTTTCGCAAGGTCTTCTCTCAGCTGTGCAGATCATCAATTCTTTAATGAGATATTTCTCGCTCAGTGTTTATACACTTGTGTTTGTACACAACATCAAATTCTTTCACTGCGGAGTCAACGGAGAGTCTTGTTTTCCGTATAAGGAATAATATAAAAAAGCAACACTCTCCGTCATAACTTTAAAAGTGCTTTCTTATCCGTCACTGTAATTTTAGATCTAATCTAAACCTTATTTCCCTGATGAGGTTAATTTTCGTTTTAAATTCCTTTTTTTTATATCTCATTCATCTTTATTTTGACTTTTTTTTTTTAGATTTTGACGGAACTGGAATACAGCGGTGTGGGTAGAAATAAAGAGCAAGGAGCTAAAATGTTAGCTCACCTTGTCTACAACGCACCAAAGCTTATCAAACCTTACATGGAACCTATACTGAAGGTTCCTCTTATGAAATCTTAAATTATTATCTTTCACTTTTACACTAAGTGAGGCCACAGATCATTCATTATTACCTCGCTAACTCAAACACTTCACTTGATGAAGACTTGATGAAGCTCCGTCTGCTTCTATAAAATTGTGTTTAAATTTTCTGAATTTGGTGAATCTGTAGAACGGGACTTGTTTATAATCGGGTTTTAGTTTAATTTTTCTACTGTGGACACAGAAATCTTTTTTAATTCGATTTTTAAATCAATAACCTGTCATGCATTTTTTTATACCATTTTTTTAAACCTTCTTATTTTCATAGGCTTTAGTTCCGAAGCTGAAAGATCAAGATCCTAATCCTGGTGTCGTGACCAGTGTCCTAGCTGCTATTGGTGAACTGGCTCAAGTAACTCCAACTTTTATATTTATTATTTTTTTCATGTTTCTCTCACATATACCGAATGGGCTTTTGCTGGCTCTTGAACGTTGATATTTTCACACCCCCGGAGTTGCAAGTTTAGGGTATGATTTCAGCCATGCCCATGGATATTTTTTCACGTGTATCCCCTGGACGTTTCCAACTTCCTTTTAAAAATCAGGGGTATGAACTATTTCTAGAAAAAACCCAATTAATTAATGCAAATTTTGACCTGAACTACTCAATCAATATTCCGTATTTTTATGGATTCTTTCCTCGTTTTACTAGAGCTATTTCTCTAATACGCTTTTATAGCTCTTTCTTCCGCCCTTGAATGACATGGGAAAATGTTCTATTTACAATGACCAGATGACCAATGAAATGACGACAGGTTCCATCTGAATGAATACCAAGTAACATCGAAACCATTGGTCCGTTCATCATCACATCACATCACCTCACCTCATCATTTGATTTTTTTTCTTCAGGTCAGTGGTCTTGAAATGAGGAAATATATTGACGAGTTGTTTTTGGTTATCATCGATATGTTGCAAGATGCATCTTCATTGGCTAAAAGAGAGGTTTGATTTATAATATACTTTGTAGTTTTCATCTAGCCTGTACCGCTGTACCAAACTCTACTTTTTTATTGTAGCTGACGATAGTAGAGTTTGTTGTTACGTTTAGAAAGATTTTGTGTGCAAGCGTGGTGTTTTCAAATAGCCTCTACGTGGAGTGCAAATTGTTTATTGCCAGATGTGGAAAAGAGAGCCAAGTCTATTCTCTTAGGATTCTTGGTTTTCGATAAAATTTTATTGTTTGCCAATGACACATGCGACACATGTAAGGAGGATATAGCGTTATCGGTGCTTTAATGATTTTTTTAAATCCGTGACTTTTAAGTAACAGACCTGAATAACTCACGTTAATTTTTTCAACTAAAATACTGGTTTGATACAGGTTATTTGTAACCTAGTTATATTACTGATTTAATTGGCCTACGCTATTCCTAACGTATCGTTTTAATGCTTCATTTTAGTATCGGTAAGTTACATTATTTCTCATTTACATTAAATTCAGGTTGCTTTATGGACTCTTGGTCAGTTAGTGGAAAGTACCGGGTAAGCTTCTATACCATCAATAATATTTGACTTATGCCTATTGAATATATGATTTATTATATACCTTAACTTAAATTCAGGTTTACCTATAGGGGGTATCAAAATAGTTAAAACCATGAAGAAAATGGATTGAAAAAACAACTTCAACATTATTTTGAAAACAAAACCATAGAAACAAAAGGTAAAAATAACACTTAACCAAACAATACATCAAACAATCAACAATTACCCAAGCTGAAATTAACGCAACAAAAAAATCAGGGGTGGGATATCGATAATTATAAGTAATAATTATAGGTATATAATAATAACTGATATATTTTAAGTAGCTAACCATGGAATAATGACAAAACTTTTAGACATACAATTTAATTCATTGTCTCCCCAGGGGCCACTGACAGAACGTAATCAATTAACAAGAACAAGGAACGACGGGGAACAAATCAACAATTTTGTTTAAAAAATATGGCGTTTTAAAGACGTTTTGAAAAGAAGAAGAAAATTCGAATTGCTTTGTTTCAGTACTTCTTAGTCATGCTCCCGGGTAAATCTGTATGCGTGCGCGGCTTTCGTTTTCAAACTGATTGCACGTTAACGTTAAAATTATTAAAAAATTTTAAGGGAGCTATTTTGAAAAAAAGTACAACCAAGGTCTCTCAAAATAATCTTTCCCACAACACCACACAGTATGTAGGGATAGAAAACAAGCAAGTGATGCAACCGTTTTAAGAAGCTGGGTAACGAAGACAATGTAAGGTCTCATTTTCTTCTAGAATTTTATGAAAAACTCCTCAGTTGTGGTTGTCAGAATTTCTCTGGAAACTTCTTTTTACGGATGAAGCTATGTTCCAAAATGTTCACGGATTCAGTTTAAATACGATTCCAACCATTCAATTTTTAGGTATGTGGTTGAACCGTACAAGAAATATCCTAATCTGCTTGAAGTGCTGTTGAACTTTTTGAAAACTGAACAGTCACCTGGTATCCGAAGGGAGGTATGTAAAATTCTTCGTATATATCCTTAAAGTTTGTCACTACCGAAAGGAAAATAGCTTTCTATGTACGTCTTCTCTTGATTTATCTATTAGTTTGATGTATGAATAATTATTCGATCTTCTTTTCATATGTGACATCTCTCTTTTAGTTATTGCCTTTTCTAAAAACTTTTGGGATACTTAACTTTCGGGTCAAGGAACACCTTTTTTGTAAAGGTTTTTCAACATAATTGTGTATCTATTTTCTTTTGAATAATTATGTCGTAATTATGTCTTTTGAATAATTATGTCGTACTGAATATAGGAGTAAGTGGCTGTCCGAGTTTTTGCGAACAAAGACAAGCAACGCTTATAACTCATTTTCCAATTTGAGACCACGTCGTTCTTTTAGTACAAAAGTCTCTAAAAATTGCTTGAATAAAAGAGACTAAGAAACAATGTCTCGATGCTTCGTTCTTCAAACTTGTTTAAGAGACTTTACTACGGATAACTTGAGTGGTTCTCAATTTTTTGCAGCTGTCCACAACCTCGACGTATAAAAATTTATGCTTCTTTTATTTATTCCACCATTTTTCTTTTATTTAAAAAGGCCATTAGAGTTTTGGGTTTGTTAGGGGCATTAGATCCTTACAAATACAAAGAGATCACACTGGGGAACAAAGAAGCGAAAGCAAAAGCAGCATCGAGCGAGCCAGTCAACTCAAACGATCAAGTCAACGAAACTGGTACGCTTTTTTATTGATAATTATTGCATTGTCACGTAATGAGTTCTTAGAATATCACGTTTCAACTTTCACTTTGGTAAGCAAAATCTTGAAAACCACTTCGTTCCATTCGACGATTTGTAGTTTGGAGCGTGGATCAGAGACAAAAGGCATGCCATCAAAAATATTTAACTAGCCATTTTTGTTTTGGACTATTTCATATAAAAAATTCATGTACTGTGGTCTTATAACTTCAATAGTTTTCGATATTTAAATAATAAAGAATCATGTAAATTTCTTCTCCTCAATACTGGTGAGAGATACGGTAAAGCTTCGATAGAGATTCGATTGATATTATAATGATTTATTTCTTGACTTTTCCGTACAGAAACAAGTACAAGCGAAATGTTGGTGAACATGGGCAGTACAAATATAGAGGAGTTCTACCCAGCAGTTGCCATCTCTGCATTAATGAGGATTATGAGAGATCCAGCACTGTCAAACCATCATACCACAGTCATTCAAGCTATCCAATTCATCTATTCGTCGAGTCTTGGTATGAAAGGTGTCCAGTACTTGCCACAGCTGATGCCGTCCTACATGAATGTGATCAGGACGTGTGAACCAACCTTTAGAGATGTAAGTTCGTGTGTCAGGTCGTGTGAACCAACCTTTAGAGATGTAAGTTCGTGTGTCAGGTCGTGTGAACCAACCTTTAGAGATGTAAGTTTGTGTGTCAGGTCGTGTGAACCAACCTTTAGAGATGTAAGTTTGTGTGTCAGGACGTGTGAACCAACCTTTAGAGATGGTTATTGTGTTTTGAGGTTGTGATCAAGACGTGTGAACCAACCTTTAGAGATGAAAGTTTGTGTGTCAGGTCGTGTGAACCAACCTTTAGAGATGGTTTGTGTGTCGAGGTTGTTTTTTCATAAAGAATTTCATAGTGGTTAAAAGTGTAAAAGGCTTTACTGATTGGGAATTAAAAGCATTATACGATGATTTATTGAGGCCGGCGCGTCTGTGCTGACGCGAGAATTATTAGAATTTTTTAAACAGAAAAAGAAAAAAAACGGATATGTGTCTTGCTCCACATTTTGCATATTCAGCTCTTGGCGAGACATATAAAAATACAAATGCTTTAAAGATTTAGCAAAAAACTTTCCATTGAATGGAAATAGGACCATCTGGAAATTTAAACTGCCTTTGTGGAATTATCATTAGAATCTTAACTGTTCAAGCTTTATAAGATAATATATAATTTATTATATTATATTTTCAGTTTATGTTACAAATGCTTGGAAAATTGATATCCGTCGTTAAGCAACACATTCGAAATTATCTGGATGAAATTTTCGACCTCATTAAGGTATGTATTAAAATATCTTCGTGCCTCCGATGGGTACCAAAAGCTCAACGGGGTGTAATTCAAATTTTTCAATCCCGCTGGGTTGGGTGAAATGGTAATGTTTTTTTACAGTGGGGTCATAAAAATCTATAGTTATAATAAATCATAAGTTTATTTCTATAAAATATAAAAACATTCATAAAATACGGAAAATATTAACCTTATCCTACGTGCAGACCTCGCAAGCTCGGTCTGTACTTCGGCTGCGGTCAATATTTTCCCGCATTGACCTCCAAACCAGTTATTATTGTGTAAGTAATTACTGTACAGACCAACACATTGGGCTTTTCCAAACGAATTCCGTACCCCCCCCATGTTGAGGAAGTCATTTTTCAAAAATTATACCCCCTGGATTTCGTACCAAAATTCTTGGACCCCCTGGATTTTCAACATTGACATTTCTGGATTTGCATGTTGAGGATATGATTTTCAGCACCCATGTCCGCTGGACATTCTATTTTCACGCATATCCCTCTGGATTTTTCACCATAGTTACCTCCTGGACGTGTCCGACTTCCTCAACAATCATGGGTATGGACTTTTCTGATAAACCCCATTTACGTACTTTTCAATTTGTCTTTATAGGAGTACTGGGTTCATACAAGTCCACCATCCCTACAAAACACAATCATAGATCTGATTGAACAATTAGCAATTGCTTTGAGTGGCGAATTCAAGGTAAATGTAAACATGTTTTGTTCCTAGCTCAAAAAGTTATTTTTTAGATGTCTGTCTATTGTCCCCAGAAATTCAGACATTTTCGTTCTCGTTGTCGTTCTCGTTCTCGTTCTCGTTCTCGTTCTCGATAAAAAATAATTGTCCCGGCCTACACACATGAGAGCCAACCATTGAAGTGGAAATGAAATAATCAAGAAAGTCCACCCCTAAGAACTCTCTTAAATCCCTCTCTAAAGTCAGTTCAGGTCAGTTTGTCCTCCACTAGAACCATTTATTTGAACATCAGCAGTTACAGTTGACTCTACTACACTTTGCAGCGGTTTTACGAAATAATTATTATATACATTTGAAATTCATCTTTTCCAAAGGTTTACTTGCCACAGATTCTACCACACATGCTTCGTTTGTTGATCAATGATCGCAGTGAAAATCGCATGGTCACTTGCAAGGTAAGAGTCGAATGTTTTTTATGAAACAAAGAACATATTATTACATGGTGTATATAATGGGCATTTCTAGAAATAGTCCATACCCATGAACGTTGAGGAAGTCGGACACGTCCAGGGGGTAACTATGGTGAAAAGTCCAGAGGGACATACTGTATGGATATACAAATCAGGAGAAAATCCAGGGGGTATGCGTAAAGATAGAATATCCAAGGGACATGGGTGCTGAAAGTCATATCCTCAACATGTAAATCCAGGGGATGTGAAAATTTTCAATGGGTCCAAGAATTTTGGTACGAAATCCAGGGGGTGTAATTTTTGAATAAATGATTTCCTTAAACACTGGGGGGATGCATTTTTCTGGAAAAGCCCAATCGCCACTGAGGCTGTGACTGTGAGTTTGTCTGAAACGTTGTCAAATTCATTGACAAGAGAGTCATGGTCTTCAGCAAAGTCTTATCGGCCTCGAAACCTCTTCGATGCATCGATCATCGCAATGGACAGGAAAAAAACGAAAAAAAAACAGTATATTTGAAATACACTGTACCAATATTTTGTATTTGTATTTTCTACAATTAAACTCATGTGATTTGAATTCTCAGGGGACCAGAACAGTTGAGTTATAAAAATATATATTTCAAATTCATTGACAAGAGAGTCATGGTCTTCAGCAAAGTCTTATCAGCCTCGAAACCTCTTCGATGCATCGATCATCGCAATGGACAGGAAAAAAACGAGAAAAAAAAACAGTATATTTGAAATACACTGTACCAATATTTTGTATTTGTATTTTCTACAATTAAACTCATGTAATTCGAATTCTCAGGGGACCAGAACAGTTGTTCGAATTAAATGAGTTTTCGAATTTTCGAATTATAGATTGTTTTCGAATTGCTTTAAGTCGGGCGGGGCCGAAAATTTAGTTTGAACAGTTTTCGAATTACATGAGTTAAACTGTAATTTTATTTGTGAGCCCCCCCCTAGCACCATTATACGACGAATTATGATTTATACGATATTTCTTTTCAGCTTTTATCAGGCATCCAAAAATTCGGTCAAAGTTTTGATGACTATCTTCACTTACTCATCCCTCGAGTTGTCAAGCTGTTCGATTCCAAAGATTCACCCAGAGAAGTCAGACAGTAAGTAAAAAGTTGCTCTACCACTTTGTTGCGCTATCGTCATCTGGTTAAAGGGATTAATATTTATTTTTGTGTTAAGCAATTTTAAGTTTAGGTTCCGAATTAACTTCCATTCTCGAAGATTGGTTATTATTTTCACGGACCGTCACCTGGGGTCCAGCGCCCTACCACTTCGGGCACCGCTCCCCGACATCCTAGTTAACATTTTCTGCCGATTGACATTGTAAAAGATTCGATGACGAACTTACACCGCGGAAATCTTCTTGGTCGAATCCCGTCCACTGCAAGGCATTCTTTAGACTATGCACTAGACCTCCACACATATTCTGATCATAGTTTGTATATTGTGCAAAGAAAAAGCAGGCAGGTACAGGCAGAGCGTTCTCGGCATTCTCGAAAATTGACTAATGATAAAAAAAATAGATTGACGTCACGTCAGCTCAGTGTATAGCTGAATGAGCAAAATGATGAGGTAAACTTGGTACACATGTAAGCCTTGATAATAGGATCTTCATGACTAATAAAACAAAATGTATATCGTGACTGAAGCAACGTAGGTTCAAGTATTTTCATAACTATTTGAGAAATTGAAGTAATTGAATATAATAGTCTATATTTTACGTTGATAGCTCGGTAACCAGGCACTTTTTCAAGCAATCTTTTGATTGTTTCCACCACTGCCAGCCGTCTCATCTATCTATGAACTGAGCTTAACATGCAAGAACAAGCGAGGGATCGGACCGGGAAACCTATCCATCGTTCTTATTCACGATTTATGTCTATATAAGCTCGGTTCTTCCTTTCCACCCCTTTTAGAGCTGCACTTGAAACGCTAACAAAACTGTGCGATTCTGTGGATCTTCGTGAATACGCAGCCTGTATCATTCATCCGTTGATTCGTGTTATTGACACGGCGCCAGAGCAACGTGGCAACGCAATGAACACGCTGACAGCCATCGTCACGCAGATGGGAAAGAGCTTCACTGTCTTTGTACCTGCTGTCTTTAAGGTGAGTGATGCTCTTTGGCTTACTTTGCTGTGTCAAATCAAATTGGTTTAAGAGTTTGGCAAAAGATCGATCGTCTAAAGTCAAAGTTTTCGGCAACGCAATGACTTCTTTCAATCCTTTTCAAGCAAAGTTTTTGACTGACGATCTTTTGCCGATCTTAATAAATTAGATTCGGTCTTTCCAAATGCTTCCTTACAAACGTCACTACACAACGACAAACTAGTCTCGCAGCAAAACGCGTTTCTTTTTTTGGTTAAGGTAGAGTTTGTCGACCCATTTTAAAAGATTTAATTAAAATTAAAAAAGTCAACATAATAGCCCTCAAAAAACTATATAGAAGACTTTTAAGCGACTATAGCCGATTTCTGTACTGATCTGAAGATATTTGACCTCAAAGTACCGAAAAATGATCTAAATTGGCGAAAAAGCCCAGAAAAGCCATCTTAAAGTTTTTGCAATGTTGACTTTTTTAATTTCACAATTCGGCTATTCAAACCATCAAAATTCAGCTCAGCCTTGGCGCCGTCTTGATTTTTCCCATCGTGGTACTTTAAAGACTCGCCAATTAAGTATAGTCACCGTTGCGTTCTGTCAGTAAAGTTGATATAAAAGGGCGTGAGGGCGTAAATAAAATGGGCGAAAATAATTCGAAACAGACCGCAGTTTAAAACCGATTATTTTTGCTAGGCGAAATTAATTATATTCACTTTTTGAATATATTTTATGGGACAAAGTCACTTCTGATTTTTTTTATGATCCAACACTCCATCCTACTCCTCCATACGGGTATTTCTGGTAATGTTTTAATCAGCATTTCAAAATTTTCAAAACATTTCAACAGCAACAACAACAACACCACCAGCAACAACAGCAACACCAACAACAAGTACCATGAATAAAGAACCATCGCTCATCATCAATATTTTATATTCAAAACGTTTCATCTTAGTTGCATTGTCTGCTTTATTCTTCTTCACGGTTTTGCCACCGCTTTTTCACCGATCATTCTTCTCCCTTGACGGTGGCTTTACAAACTGGTCGCAGTGGACGCAATGTAGCGTAACATGCGGATATGGAATAAGAGGTCGCCATTTTGTTTGTATCGATTTTTTTAATACACGTTTCTTAACTTTTTTTAAAATTCAAGTCTACAAGCATTTTATGTTCTTTTCTACTCTAAAATGGGATTATTTTAGCTTCTTTGTTTGGGTAGTAGCATGTTCTTAACATTTTTGCGGTCGAGGCCTTCTATGGGTGCCCGATTCGTTCTTTTATAGAAATACGTTTTTGGTCCTCCTCAATGATAGAAATATTCCATTACTTATTTTTGAGAAACCATTTACCACTTGATCAGAGGTCTCTAAGTGGGAAACAACAGTGTTTATGAAAACTCAAACGATTCGGCCATCATTCATACATTATTCTAATTTTGGAAAATTGGACAAGAAGGGTTAGAATATCTTATTCTTATTTATTCATTCTTGTGTTTTATAGGTCGTTCCAGAAATTGCACTAATCCTAGACCGTCAGGTTTTGGGAAAACATGCACAATCATCGGGCCATATATAGAAACCAGTCAATGCACTGGGAAACCATGTCCAAAAGATGCTCAATGGGGTTCTTGGATGCAATGGAGCGCATGCACACCTAATTGTAACAAAGGGTACCACACCCGGACCAGGGCATGTAACAACCCGCCCGCTTCGAACAGAGGTAAGGATTGTCCCAATAAAAAGAAAAACAGTTTTGAAAAACTAAAATGTCTAGAAAACATACTTCCGTGTCCTGTTGATGGTGGATTCGGGCAATGGAATTCATGGTCTAAATGTTCTGTATCGTGTGGAAAAGGAGTTTCTGAACGTAATAGAGATTGTAACAAACCGCAGCCGAAAAACGGCGGGAAATCGTGCTTAGGTGCCCAACATGAAATAAAAGAATGTTTAGATGGAACATGCGAACAGAACGTGTTGAATACCAATACGACCGACAACGAGTGAAGCACCCAGTGTCAAAAGTAGCTGAGGCTTTTGGATGCTATGGTGTGATTTCTTGGTGAATTAAATTGAGGCAAATACAATATAATAGTGATGCAGATAGGACATTCCATTAAAAACAATAAAATGGCGTTGTTTCTTGTTGGAAGAAATATCATTTTGAGAGAGTGGACTATTGGGTGGATTGAAGATAAAATGGTTTGAAATTCAGTTGATATGATGAGTACATTTTACCTAAAAATGCCTTGGTTTTTATGATGGACAAATCGTCGTTATTTCGAATGATTTACGCTGTTTCCCGTCAGACGAAATTTTAGTACCTGTGATATTTCGTGTTTCGCGAATTATCAATGCAAATATCTTTGCCTTTTGCAACAGTGGTCAATCTGGGAAAAGGATAATTTTTTTATTTTGAGACTTGAGTTTAATAATACTGTAGTGGGTGAAGGAATGATGTGAGATGGTAGAGAGCCCGACACGGAACGTTGAAATAACAACGTTTGAACGTTGAAATAACATTGTTCGGACGTTTGAACAATGTTGGAATAACGAGTAAGTTGCTGTTTAAGTTCGAACTGAATCATCACTTTTTTGCAATCTGTTTGAGCTCAGTTTCAGTCAGTCTCAAAGATTTGAGATTTCAAACTGAGTTTTGTTAGGGGTAACCTTCTTAAATCAAGTTTTTTTTAAATATATTTATTATATTTTGGCTCGAGCTTTTTTTAATTAATTTAACCTTTTTGAAATTTACATATACGATCATGGCCATAAAAATTTAATTTTTTTTATTTGATGCACAACTGACCCATCTCTTCTCCACTCCTGCAATTTTGATGAGCTCAGGACCAGATCAGATCTCAACATTGATGGAGGGGAGATTAAAAGAGACCACACCAGTACATAATATTTTTTTTTATAAGCAATGAAAAATTCAAAATAAGGCTCGGGTGGTATGCTTACACCATGATTCTAATAAGGCTCAATTAATGTTTCCAATATACTTTTTATAAAAAATATATGTTTTCTTATATTCAAAATTCGAATGTTTTCTTGTATGTACAAGTTTTCTTTATAAGAACATAGTTTATAAGAACGTTAAGGCTGAGATTTGCTCAAAAATTACTGACCTTATGGTCCGCGGGGTTGTGCCGCTGGGTTTTGAAAAATGGAACGTGGGATGGGAGGGATTTTCAATTTTCGTTGATTTGCGACCCTACGGTACGGGAGATTCATGAAAGCCGAAAAAAGGTACCCTGTCCAGCCGTACATCTCCCTTACCTTTTTTTGTCTAAGTACTCCCCCCTCCCCGTATTAAAAATGGGTTGTCAAATTTTTAGTTTAGCATAATTTTGATGGAACTTAAAAAAGACACCCAATATAATTATTCTCACTTTGCAAAAAATTGAGAAGGTCATGCCCCATGGCCCTCCTGTTGATGACGATGACGGGCTCATCTCATGGAATCAATAGACTTTTTAAAGAAGGAGGATTTTCATTTGCAAAACTGATATCAAGTCAAAATTCAAAAATATTATAAAAAGACATGTTAAGATAAAGATATTTCCCGTTTCCCAGGTCAAACCCTTAAATTTTTTTAGAAGTTGTAAGGGACTTCAAAACCTTTACCACCTCTAACCTTATACTTCTTTAGATCTTGTTAATGATATAATTTGTTACTGTAACCAGCCTGCTGTAACTTGGAGACTTTTGCCTGGGAAATAGTAATTACCTGTGTGAAGTCACAAGGTTCGCTGATAAAAACAAAACAGGTATAATTGACACTGCTTCGAACTTTGATCTACAGATCTTAAAGCGGTCTTGTGCGAAAATTCAGACCACTAAAAATTATTCTCATCTAATGTCTTCACATGCCCACCTTCCTTTAACGTATTATTGTTGTAATATTATCGTCACAGTTCGATACTGCTCTTTTCGTGTGTGAAGAGCTCTGCCGCACTGGAACCAACTTCTAGAAGTGCACGATACATAAGGTTACGAGAATGCATACCTCATAAAAGGAGAGGTAAAAAACAATATCATATTTTTCCTGTTTCCCTTTATACCTCCACAGTATTCATTATATGTCATACGTTATTTTTAACACGGAAACATTCTAATACGCCCGGTTTTTACTACTTTAGAAAATTTAACAATAAAATTATAGATCACGGATATCATGAATTACGTTATCTGACTGACTTGTTTTTCTTCAGAAGTATCGATTGCTCATTCAATGGATTTTGTTTTGGGTTGAAACCGACATAATTATTTTGAGAAAAATAATTGTTTCTTTGATTTCTCGCACTTTTATAAAGTAGGAAATTAAAAGTTTGAAAAAAGCGCCGCACCTAAAATCTCGAAAATTTAAAGAGCGCCGCGGCGCTCATTTGAGGAATAAAACATTGCATTACCATATTACCTTCTTTGGTTTTACAATGTTTTATTTTGTTTGGTGTAAATCCTTGGGTGAAGGGAACTTGGGCAAAAAAAGTGACGAATATATGTTATTGAGCAGTAGGGATATATTAAAAAGTTTTGAAACAAGGATCACAAAGGGTCACAAAAGCACGAAAATGAACATTGAGTAAGGGGTAAAAATTTAAAAAAATTGTAAAACATAGTCTCCTCTTACTTAGAGAAGGTCGGGAAACTGGACAAAGAAACGGTCAAAATTCTAAAACTAAGTCGTTCTAAAGGTCGATTTTTAAAACTTCGACTCGGTCATTCAGAATTTGTTAAGGAATTTTGACTTGTTCGTGGAGTTCATTTAAATAATTAACGATTCTTTTAACTGTCATTTAAAATGAAATAATGTGATAATGTAGCTACAGTAGCTGGCCCCCATAATACAGGTTAAAAAATTCACTTTCCTTTAACTTTATATTTTTATTGCAATCTTTGTCCGTCAGAAATTATTTCCCAACTGCTTGAAAGTAAAAAGTTGCAGTTTCCGATAAGATGACTTTTTTGGACGTACGGTGTACATCAATCGGTGGCTAAAGGTTAAGTTTAAAATTTACTGGTGTCAATATGAAATTGCTCATATTTAGCGTGTTTTCTCTTATCTTTAACAATTAATACCATGATTCATATTGAGGAAAACTTAAGATTCTTTATCGGAATTGGATTGTTTTAATTTTATTTAACAAGGCAATAAAAGTACGATAAATTAAGAATTACGAGAGGAGGATGAACAATAATGTCATTACCGTGGACAATAGCTAGAACATGAGAAAACTCAACAAGTTGTTTATTCAGAGTTCTATTATACATCTTTTATTGCACGAGAGTATTGATGCAATCATTATATAAAATTTATTAGAAAGTCGTTAACAATTCTTAACTCGATCATGTTTGTTTATTTATTTTTTACATAATTTTCAATTTACAATTTACAATATTTTTTTGAATTTGCATATGTGACAGGAACTAAATTTATTTAACTGAAAAAAATAGTTGTTTATATTATATAAAATTGAATCTTATTTCGCAGTCTAGTAATATTCCATGTTCAGCGATTTTCTTCTGTCATCTTTTACCAAAACATTTCGGCGTCGGCGAACACATACAATTACCAAAATACAAAGCAAAACTGTGATCATTACCAAAACCATTGCCATAAGAACAATGTTGTTTGTTGTTTGAAAGAATTCACTGATGTTCGATTCATGATCATCTTTTTGTGCAGTATCGTCATCTTAAAGAATAAACAAGAATTAGGTAAGGAGAACCACCGAACCACTAACCATAGGCATTGACCCTTGAGTAGCTAATCCAGCAGACAAAATTGAATGGAGCACCTAGGCTCAGTTGCATCCCCATTATAAAACTTTTGTTTTACACAGAACTCAGCTTTCGAGAATGATGTTAGGGGTGACTGGTAGCATTTTTGTTATCTTCATTATAACAGGAGAGTTATTCTTGTATTATTGATGTTGCAAATTTTAACCTTAAATATTCATCCAAAATTTCTACTCACCGTCAGTAGCTTCTGTAATAATGATAAGTCCAGTTCGAATGTCATAATCTTTCGATAAATCTTTCGATAACTCTGCCAATGAATTATCGTTAACTGAACGTCTTCGTCTTTCTGGACTTGTACATCCGAATTGACATTTTTCATCTTGGCTGTCTTTCAAACAAACGTGAGCAGAGCAATGAATGTAAACAATGCCACTTGTGTTTTTAAATCGGAATACGTTTAATGAAAATCGAAATTTCTTGCCATTGTCAGCTGCAGTTTCATTTTTGAACACGTGATCAGAATTTGGGCACCTGTAACATGAAAACAAAATTGAAAATTACTCGCGAAATTGAGCAGAATTTAGTTTTAAAAAAGTTTACAAAATGCAGAAGATGTCAAACTTCAGCTATATTTGAAAAGCTTGTATTATTTTCAGTTATACGTTTATCGAGGTAATATTTTTGCAAAAGATTTAACAAAGTTGCATCTAAAATCCCAGCAGACAAAACGGCGTTTTTTAAACATTGGGTTATATACATTCTGAAATTCTTAAATTAAGGTTCTAGACAGACAACAAATTTTAACGTTACCGATCAGTCACGATTTCTTCTCTTTTTGCATTATCTCTGTTTGAATCTGGAGTTCCATAACAGTTTTGTGGAACAATGTATAAATCTGCAACAGTGTCCAGTTCAACTTCCAAATTGAAACGTCCCAACATATCGACAATGGCAGGGTATGTTAAAGTTTTGTCGAAAGTTGAAGTTTCATGTAGATTCATTGATACAGTGAATTCGTCGGTTGAGCCTGAAAATGATAAGAAAAAAAATTTTGAATTACGCCAAATAGTTCAATAATTTTTACCTGCAGATGCTAAGAAAAAAACATGTTGATTCACGTCAGCTTTTTGAGAATTGCAAAAGAAAATATATTTTGGTGTATGCAGTGAAGAAAATTGAGTGCAGTTTTTTGTTAAAAAGAGATCTGCTCATATACTTTCTTTTTCAGTCAGTTTTTGGCATTTGAAAATTAGAGTTTGACCCTATCGAAGAGGCAGATACGAAATATACTATGTATCAAAGTTTTTAACGGAGTGTGTCGACTTCCACATTAAAATATAAGCAAAAGCAACAATCTCATCTGTCAAAATATTTATAACTTTTTGTACCAGCCACTACTATCGCTCAGATATTAACGATTCTTACTTGATTTTCCATCCACCAAGTCAGGCATTGTTATGTTCACTCCATTTTCTTGTGTTAAATTGACTTTTCGTGGAACATTACATTCAATTGCATAAGTAGCGTAGGTGTCAATCACTTCCAGTTGATCGTTCTTGTATGTATTGGATGTGTTCAACTTGACGGAAACCTAGAAAATTTGTGAAAGTCAGCTTTGTGGTAAAAACACTATTGGAAATTTGTTGAAGCGAAATATGCCAACAAATATTAAACATTTCAAGGTTGATTTTTAACGCAAATGGATGATTAATTAAACTTTTGGATGCACAAGACAGTCAAAGTTGAGAGGATCCAGCGTTCCGTTGAGCTATTTCCCATTTAAGCTCTAATCAAAATTACTTTTTGTACACTCTAAAGATTATAAAACAACGATGAAATATTACCGTATTCTTAAAAACAACATCATGGTCTTCGACAATTGCTTGAGTTCCACAAGACGAATAGCCAGTTACCAAAACTAAATGTGTCTCATTGGATTTATTACTTGGTCGACAATCAGGATCATTCCATGAAATGTTGTATTGGTAAAGATCACTTTCAGGGATTGTGATTTTGTCTTTGAGAATGAAAATGGTCATTTCTTCGTCATCGCATTTCACAGAGAAATCTTTAATGTTTGTTGCATTTGAGACTTCCGCACGAATGGTTGTAGTTAATAAGCACGTAGTGAAAATTGCAAACGTCAGCATCGTGTCCTATAGAAAAAGAGAATGCATTCTAGCTTATAATTCATTTTCTAATTAAAGACAATGTTGTCCTTTCGAACTAAAGTCGCTTGGATAAAAGAAACAATACATTCCCTTGCTGCTAAACTCGTTTAAAAAAACCTTACGGAAGAATTGAGTGTTCTGAAATTTGCAGGTCTACAATCTCTAGTTTCAGATGCCGATTAACTCCATTGACTTAAGCCTTCTTTCGAAATTAAGATTGCTCTGCTTAGGTACAAAAAAGAACATTACACAAAAACTTATTTCTCTAAATGTACAAACCATACACTGGAACACTTGAAAAAAGAAAATTGCCAATACCTCAGATTTTGTTAATCTTCTTCCAAACGCTCTCTGTTCTTTGAGTATTTCTTGTAATTCGACGTGTCTCCTCTTTTTACAGCAAACTCAAAAATTCAAAAGTGAGAACTCACTGTATCATGAATCAACATGTTTTCTACGGTTGAAAATGTAGCATTTATAGGTTTTTCTCTCCAAAACTTAAACACTGTTTTAGTCTTTTGGGAGTTCAATTATCCAGTACCCAATCAGAATGCGCGTAAAAATGATTAGTTTAATTTCAATTCCTCTCCATATCCCTTTGGGACTTATGATCTGTTTTAAGTTTGGAGAGAAAAACCATAAATAATTATAATTTCATATTCTATTATGGTAGAAACAAGTATGTCGTTAATAATTTTTTGAGCTTGATGTGAAGTAAGGCGACAAGTGGAACTAATATGAGAAATATTACAAAACAGAGAGCGCGAAAGAGAAAGCCACAAAGTAACAAAAATATCAGGGTATTAATTGATCATTTAATTTTTTTCAAGACACTGTATGTTTCTACATTTAAGGAAACAAGTTTTTAGGTTTTGGTGTTTTTCGTACCGAAACAGAAAAATGTGAAATTCAAAATATGGTTTCAGTCAGCAGTGACTAGCGGACACAGAAAGTATTCAAAGACTTAAGCGTATGGTGTTGCCTTTGTACATATTCCTAACATAGAAGTTAAAACTCTCCCCCGCTCTCCGTCAACATGTTTAAGTCTTCCTGTGTCTAGAACTGGGAGCCTGTCTACTTCAATTTGGAAGTAGACGGGTTTCATTGCCTGATTTTTTTAAAATGCATAACTTATGCCCTGCCATATTTCAAGCGTTTTGATTTTCTCAATTTTTTTCATTTTGGTCGTAAATTCAAATTGCTCAAAGAGAAGAGACCCTACTTTTTTTTCAGGTGAATTTAATTTAAAACAAAAGTTGATAAAAAAGTTTAACAAAAACCCTTCTCCCTGCTGGTGTCTCTAATTGCGAAACGAGCTATGAGCGCGAAGCGCGAAGCGAGTGGAGCCTCCTTTGACAATACTGTGCGCGTAAAAAAATTG
>JAUJPO010115434.1:0-21864 GCA_032270745.1 Tiaropsis multicirrata | reverse complement strand
TAATTTAGGGTCAACCTCCTGGAAAATTTGATAAATTTCTTTAACCCCCTGGAAACTTTCCAAATATCTGCCATCACGCTCTGGAAATTTCAATTAAAATACTCCCTGGAAAGGTTCGTCCACTCCTATGTATGGACTTAAAATGGAATAGCCCAATGTCCCATGATTTTCTTGCATTCACGCATCAAAAATTCGCTTTTAACGCATCACGCAAGCAACTCGAATTCACGCATTCACGCAAAAAAAAATCGAAATTCACGCATTCACGCAACGAAAAAAGCCCATTCACGCAATCACGCAAACCGCTGGGGGGGCCTCTACATGGGTTCAACTGTATTTCATTACGTAATCCAACAAATCTGAACGTTACAACCATACAATAGACAGTTATCTTAAATCAATAAACAGCATCATGCCCCCTATCAAGTTGCGGATATACAGAAGGTACTCAAACTTTTTCAAAGTTTTTGAAAACCTTTCTGTAATCTGCCACCGTCATCAGCTAAAACTATCATTGAATCAAGTTTGTTTTTTCCCTGAAATACGTTACAAAATACGCCACCAACCAACACCTTGTCCCATAAACATTTCATATTGATTGATATACCTCATCCGGAAATAGACTTTGAACAATGGACATAATGACTAAAGATTGTATGATGTAAGACTCATTAAGCTTATTAAAATAAGTAACGAAAAAAATCGTATTTTATTGTATCTACTAAGAGGTTATAAAACAGGTATTCAATATCGAGAAAATGTGTTTTCCTTTCTCAAAAATCTATTTCAGAATAATTCTACAATAAATGTATTTGGTTTATATGCGTTCTGCAAAATAGCATTCTATACACGTGACTATATGTAATCATAATTTAATTCACTTTGAGACCACGTCGTTTTTTTTAAAAGAAAGTCGCTAAAAATTGCTTGAACAAAAAGCGACACAAATCTTTTTCTCGATGCTTCGTTCTTCAAACTTTTTTAAGAGACTTTACTACGCAAAACTTGTACTCTAAAATTGGCAGTTCCCTTTACTTACGGCGCATGCGTTATCTTGATTTGAGATTTCGTATCTACTGATATTAGTATTAAATACTAAAAATCACAACGACGAACCGGTCTGCATATAGCCAATAACCCAAGTAACGCAAAGTCCTCCAGGCTATTACGTGCTATTTAAGGTTTAAACATAAATATCTTCTTTGCTCTAAAACGAGAATTTTCAAGATTTTTCACTTTAGAACAAAAAAGATATTTATTGACAGGTAAAGTTTTCCTTGCTGACGTAGTAACCTGTAGGAATAGCGCTCCGGAGACCAATCAGAACAGAGAAAAAGAATAGTGGAGACCGGTCTTTACACGTTGTCAGAACCTCGAAAAACCAACCCTAAAGGCCGCGCGTCCGGTCGGACACTTACCTTAAGTATATAATTCCCCTCCCCTGGACATTCATCATGAGTGGTTCTTACCATTTCTTCTTTTAGCACTGGTGAAACAATTTTTGAGGGATTTTTTCACTGGGGTCTACAGATTCAAGTTGATCAGAACAGAGAGACAGGGGTGTTGTACTTTCTTATACGAGTGTCCTACGGCATCTAAGAGTACCTCCTTTAGACATAAGTAAGTAGAAAATAAATCTACCAGTCCACATATTTTAAAGATTTTTATATATTTACAAACAAACCTTTTAAGCAGAAGAATTCATACTACAAATGAATAAACACGCAACAACTATGACTAAAGTCTATTTCAAAAAGATTGGTGAGTGAAAATTGAGTCGTGAGGTAGAAACCAGGACAGTATTATTTATTTACTTTTTATTTCTTTCGTGGGAACACCCTGGTTTCTACATATAACATATAAGCTGTTTTAAGTTACAATCTTTTTGTAGCAGACTTTAATGATTATATGTAACTTCAAAAAAACAGGTTTTACACCATCAAAATACCTTATGTGCTAAAATTTTGCACAATCAGCAGACAAGATAATATTCAAAAAGTATTTAAAAAAAATAGTTTTAAAAATACTAGAACGTATATTACAAAAAAAACATATTATTTAGTTTCGGTGTCGTTGGATTCTGTTGGCGTCTTCACGTCATAATTTTCAAGCTGAAGAGCCTTTAGCAATTAAGTCTTGCTTGAAACTGTAACAATTTCAAATTAATGTTTCTCGTTTTAAAGATGTACGGTGTGTATATGTCAATCCATAGCTGATTACATAATAATGTAACGGGGCTAATGTGAAATTTATGACTGTCCGGGAGTAATTTGAGATATTCAAGGGGTCATTAATGCTTGTCTGGGGGGTTAAACTGCCGATATCGGGGGTAAAAATGTAAAATCTCCGAAATTAAATTACAAGAAAAAGCTCGGGAAAATAAAATTTATCTCCCACCCATATTTATCTTTCCTGGAACAGCCCAAATCAAAACCCAGTCTTTTATCAACGTACCCAGCAGACACACAACGTTATTTTAACGTTCTTTCAACGTTCAAATAACGTTCTGACGTTAGAACAACGTTTGTTTGAACGTCAAAACAACAATCTGTGCCTACTGGGAAATTACATGGGCACTTAAAAACCGTATATATTGTGAGTTACTGAGTAACTTTTTCCAGGTTTGAAATAGTTGCTTTGGTTCTCAACGTATGCTGGTTGTGTTAGTTTCGGTGGTGCAGCTTGTGTGGTTACTCCAACTGTTTTTCTTAGAAGTCCATCATCAACTATAAAAACCAGAAAATAATGTTTCATTTAATCAACTCTTAATGTTTCAGAATCTCAAAAGAATTACAATTGAGAAAAGTTGCATACATGGAGTTTTAACCCTCTCTACTTTGAAAAGAAATGCGGTATTCTATCGGATGCTGTCAGGTGGAAAACAAGTTTGCTTTAAAAGACTCAATTTCCAAAGTTATGCTTCTGTCAAAATTTTCAAGGTTCTCAATGTTTTTTTCCATCATAAAAGTCTTCATTGTGGGCGTGACTTTTTTTGGCGGGGTGAAAAACAGGCCATTTTTGAGCGATTATTCTACTCTGGGGTGGGCAAAAGAGCGGTGTCCAGTGGTTCATTTTCTTCCTGACAGTGGTCGGAAATCGAACACAAAGCTTTGCGGTGTAATTTTGTCATTTGAGCTCTTTACACTGTTACCAAAGACCAATACCAATACAGTTGGTATTTCTGGTACAATTATTAATTGACAAATTACAAAAAAATTTCATAACCATGGAAATTTAGTAAAAGACCCGATTTTGCCAAATAGTTAAAAAAAACAGTTAATATGTAGAAACCAGGATGAAAATAAAGATAATAACATAATAATAAGTGATTCTATCTTGGTTCTACATGGGGTAATGTTTATTGACAACCTTTTCGCAACAAATTTCAGTAAGTCCAAGAACCCATACCTCTATTTTCTCTTGCTTCTTCGTACACGTGATCAAAAGAGATGGTTCGTCCTTCGTTACCGACTTCTAATGTGTTTGAATGTTGAACGACACCTGATTATTGGAAAATATCTTTTGTCATTGCACGGAACGCAACATCCAATCAACGTTGTTTCAACGTCAGAAGAACGTTATTTGGACGTTGAAACAATGTTGAAAAACCGTTATGTGGCTGCTGGGTAGGATCAATAATTATAGAACTCTGGAAAAACAATATGCTTGCATTTCGCGTATATTGTTTCTCTGCTGCTTTTAGTGAGGATACGCAAGGGACTGTTTAGGACGTTAAACGCGTATGTGGCAGCCTGTACATAATTTATCTAAGCAAAACTTGTTAACGAAAATCTATGTACAGGCCGCATCTAACACACGCGTCTAACGTCCTAAATAGCCCCTTGCGTAACCTCGCTACTGCTAGCACTTCTGCGGTGGTGTTTTAAAATTTCAACCAATGAGAGCGCTGTAATTTTAAGCCGAACTAATTCCGATTTGTTAAATTGAAAACATCCACTATAATATATTCTTGGTAGGATATTGTAAGATGTATGACCATTCTTACTCGTTCAACAGTTCTTCTACTCTTGCATAATCTTAATTTCTCTATGAACCGCGGTTCACTTACTAAGTTATTTTGTTGCTCAGTAGATCACTTTATCTTCTTCATTTGTTCGGTTCTTTCTTCAATACCCCCGGAACGTTATTTGGACGTTGAAGCAATGTTGAAATAACGTTTTGTGTCTGCTGAGAATTTCCAATTTTCTCAACAAAGTATGCTCACACTCACCAACGTTTTGTTTCTCAATGGATCATTTAATCTTCTTTAAAGACATTTGACCATTCCTCGCTCAACACTGCACTTCTTTGAAATAATATCTAACTTTCTCTACAAAATATTATGATCACACTCACCCAACGTTTTGCTTCTCAATGGATCATTTAATCTTCTTTTAAGACATTTTAACATTCTTCGTTCGGTGGTACCATCTTCTCTTTCAATTTCTTCTTCCACTTCTTCCATAATTTGAAGATTTCGTTCGAAAACACCTCGAACATTTCCTGGTGGATCGTAGCGCGCGCAAACGTAATGTTTTCCTAAACAAGACAAAAAGAGTCATTTAAAAGAATCGTCAGAAATTAAGTAAGCTTCCTTGGGTCGATTTTCAGTAGATTTTCGTATCCAAAAGCTTTGTTGTTTTTTTTGAAAAATATTCTTCTACTATCTAGCAGACACATCACATGACGTTTCTTCAACGTTCTTTCAACTTCTCCAAATAATATTTTGACGTTGAAACAATCTTGAACAGCGTTCCTTTTGCAAGGCCAAAATCAGCCATTTCTAATAAAAATGGATTTCACCATCGGAAAGAGCACCTTCGAAAACCCCAAAATATGAAAAAAAACATTTTTCGAAAAATTTGTCACATACGTCTTTTTACCGTATAATATATAGCATGCCTGGACTAGTTTTACTAAATAACGGCTACGTTCGAGTGAAAGTTTGTAAATCGACCCTTAAAGACACTAACCAATTTTACAACCCTTGGAGAAACTATTTTTCTTGCTAATTTTCCAAAAAGTTTTAAGAGCTATCCCTCCCCAGACTCCTTTGGATTTCCAACATTTCTCAGACATTTTTGTGATATCATCCACTCGGATGTCTATTCATTCTCCTCCAAATTGTGGTAAAGCTCTCAGAAATTCACCAGAATTAATGAGCCAACCCCTCGGACAGAAAATATCCTCAACAGTGAGTGGTTTTTTCTGGGAAAGCCTAACATCCCACTACAAAAAAACTGCCAAAAAAACATACGGTAGTATACAAAACACCAACCTGATTTACTAGTTGCCATGGCAGCACCAACTTTTTTGGAATGTTTCCAAACGACCTGTGTAAAATGACCTGTATTCTTTTCAAAATGGTCGGAATGTTCGTAATCGAAATTTCGAATCTCTCCATACCATTGTTCTGTTGCATCTTCGCCTGTAAAGGTTTTCCCTGCAAAATAGAAAGGATATGTGAATTGAATAGGCCTTCATTCGAATTACTCGAAAACAGCAAAAAAATTGGAAAGACAATTTTTATTGCCAATTCTAAATACTGTTATAAGCAACATGTTATCCAGATCTAAGAGCTGGTCTACAACATTTTCTTCTTCCCGTCAAAATTACACGTTTTTTTTTATAAGAATATTCATGATGAAATTAGCCAAAAAGTTAAGAATGTCCTATAAGAATAATATCGTTTTAATTTTCTTCAAGGTCAAGTTTTTATTTCGAAATTATACCTAAGTAGATCCAAAATCTTTCTCATGTTGATTTAGCTGGCTTATTTGTTCTTTTATTGCAATTATATGGTTTTTATATCCCTTTTTTAACATTTTTCAGACTGAGGCTGATAAAAACTTAAGAATATATCTTAAGAAAATCTTAATGTAGTTATCCTAGGGTTGTGGTGCGGTGAATGAGAAGAGTAAAGATATCAATTTATGGACATGGATGACTGAGCTAAAGGCTGGTGGCCTCCACTCCTCCAACGGAACACTCGCATCAAGCATTTTGCTTTAAAGAAAAGATTACATCATCTGCTTGATCGATGATAAATACATACAATACATTTCAACGTCTTTTTACCATGATGTCAGATTAAGACAATGGAATCGCGCGGTATATCTTTTTCGACCAATAGCGTTACAGCACAGCACTGTCAAAAAGGTCACACGATCCGCACTCAATTTGTGGAGACTTTTTAAGAACTTTCTTGAACTTTAACCCTTTGACACATCTGCAGTACTTTTGAAAAATGTGAAAAATGTTCACAATTTTTTATATAAAAATCAAACTTCAAATGGCCGTTAAAGCTTGTAGCTTGTAGAGATAGATAACCATTTTAGTACCATTAGAAAGCCATTTCATACTCTTTCTAAAAGCATTCGGTTTATATGCCTTAAAATGAAGTAGTTTTAAGCTATAGCCAAATGGCTTGGGGGTGTGGTAAAAATACCTTTTTCAAAACGCATGTATGCGTGTTTCGGAGTCTAAGGGATAAATGACCAGTTTCAGTAATTTGATTAAGTATTTCTGATGTTGCACTTACTGTTGTTGTTGGCCAAGTTTTCTCCGAGGAAATGTCGGACATCAACCGACGAATGGTATAAATTCTCTTCTTTGGCTAGTTTATCAGCCCATGCTTGTGCTTCTTCTGCTAAAATGTTGTCCCATTCCAAATGCGATACACCGTGATCATCTCTTCGTTTGTTGTGAGAGTCTAATAACTGTTGTTGGAAGTCATCTAAATTGTTGCTGCTGTTATTGGTTGTTGTATCGGTGTTTGCTTTAGTGTTGCACATCTTTCCGAAAAATGTTGTTACTTCTTTTGCTTTGGTTTTATCTGCAGAGATTGAAAATAGAAAAAATGAAAGGTTTAAATTGTTCATCGAAACCATACAAAGGTCTATGTTTGAAAAATGGTCGCTTCCGTTCGACACTAAAACATTGTAAAAACTGACCACTCTTTGTAGAAACCAGGACAGTATCACTTATTTAACTTTTGTTTCTTTAGTATCATCCTGGTTTCTACACTTTAATTATTTTAAGTGACAATCTTTTGCAATAACCTTTCAAACAAAGCCATAACAATATTGTCAAACCATCGCGCATGGAATAAGAAAAAAGCATGTACTCCCGCGTTTTTAAAACGAAAGAATATTTCTCTAAAGTAAACCAATAAAAAAACTTTTTTTTCCAATATCCAATTAGTTTCCCAGGTACTCAATATGGCAAATGGTGCTCGCTACATCATTATTTCCAGGGAAATCAATATTCCCTTTCTACTTCTGGCAGTAGATAATAATCAAGTTACAAAAGTTTGCATTCAAATATCTTTTTGCATATTATATTCAACTTTGTGGTTAGTTAGCAGACATTGTCATTGCTATTGTTTTCTATAACGTAAACAAAAACAAAATACCAAAGCATACACTTGCGAAATCCTGTTCAAAAATTGTCACGCGATGAAAACTTGTTTTAGCTATTATGAACATTGTAAAATAACCCCAAATGAAAAATGTTATATACCATTCGAAAGCTCATAAAAATTGATATAGAAGACTTTTAAGCGAATACAATCGACTTCTCTACTGGTAATGAGATATTTGGGATCAAAATTGAGATGAGCATTTCGATAGTATAAGCCAAAATAGCCGTTTTTCGAGCTTACTTAAAACCAGGACAAAAAGTGTTTGTATCGATTTTTGAGAGCTTTTCAATTGCGATAGCCATGACTAAATTTCCAAAAATATTTACCCCTTTGATTTTTGGCCTGAAAGCCAGGTTTTGTTCGAAAAGTGTCCGAAATAAAATTGGAAGTGATTTCTGTGATTTCGATTCCTCTACCCATCAGCTTCAAAGAACGTATAACAAGTACTTTAACCGTACTTTGACTAAGAGTCGAGCAAAAATACAATAAGGACCTCTACTAAAAGTAATCTGAGAAAATTTGGACTGACTTTGTGATCCCAACAGGCACAGAAGTAACAGAACGTTATTCCAACATTGTTTCAACGTCCAGATAACGTTAAAAAATGTTCCACAGATGTCCCAACCTTATTTTGTTGTTGTTTATATTATAAATAACTGGTAAGTTTGCTCATCATACATCGTATGACAATACTAACAAGGGTTCAATGGACAATTTTATTGTTCTTTTCTTGTCACGACATAAAACAATAGTCTGCTTATTGTTCTATGGGAACTTCCGAGGATGTCACGACTAAAACAACTTTGAGATGGATTTACTATTTTCCTATGTAAATCGAGAATGGATAACATTATGAAACTAATCAGGCTTTAAATTGCGAAAAAAAAACAAAAGGAGCTATCAAAGGGGGGAGGGGGTCCATTTTGGCTAATAAAAGCCAAAGACACCTTCGCCTCCTCCTTCCCACTGAAAAAAAGTCCATGAAAAAGATTGAAATTTTGATCTACTATATGGGGCCCCCCAGTCACCTCTCAATTCACGCATTCACGCAATTCTTTTTCGAAATTCACGCAATCCCGATTTTTCCAAAATCGGGGAAACTTTCACCCAAATCGGGGAAATCAGGGTAATTCACGCATCGAAAACTCACTTTACATAGTTCCTAGAGGAGGAGTTTGAACCCCCCTTACCTACTGGATCAACCCTCTTAAGTCCAAACCCCCATACGAAATTCATATAAAATTTCCAAAACCCTCCCTTCTTACGCTAGGTTTTTGCTGCAAAACAGGGTTCCCCGGCAGCTCTTAGCTAATTATTTTTCTCCCTGAAGCACCGGAAAAAGAGCTTTATATTTTGAATTGTCCGACTGAGAACATCGCCACCCTTGACTCCAGGCCTTATCTTACCAGCAAACGCTATTGAGACTTCTGATGGACACTCAGTACACGGTCACCGGACTCATGGAAATGCCGGACCCAAATCATTTTTGCCCTGGAGTCGAGGGTGGAACATCACTTCCTGTTACAGGTAATATTGATTTTGATAGTCGAAGGTGGACTAATTTAAGGAGAACCCACCATGGTTGGGTCTGACTAGGAAAGTTTTATAAAATATAACTTCTTAGATTAGTGAACAAAAACAGAACTTAAATCTACCCAGTGGTAAGCCATCAAATTTTGATATCCCTATTGGATTTTACGTCTCTTTATTTATCCACACCGACAAAAACCATTTTATTCGGGTTTTCTAAAACAGGGTTGTAACGAAGGATGAAATAAAGGACATTCAATTACATAAAAAATCTAAAAATCAACATTTTGCAAACAACAGAAGACCACCACAGCTTTCAACATCCAAGTCGTCTTAAAATGTAGATCTCTCTTTTATAAAGATTATTTTCTAATTTTCTATTACATGTTGTCGACAAAAAAAACAAAGTTGAAGAACTATTTTTTTTACAAACCAAATATTTCCTTTATATGTTTAATTTTATTGTATAGTAAATTTCCAATGTTTTTTTGCAAAATAGTAAATAAGGCTTTCATAGGAGATTCCCATTCCTATTATAAACTCGTTCCCAGGGCTAAGGATCTTTATATTTTGTTTTTGATATTAGGAGAAGATCTTTCTAGAAAGGAGGTCGATCGTTATTTGAGCTAACTTTTTTTCTACGCCTCTCTGTGATCCTTTTGTCAGCCCACTGGAAAGGTCACTCAAAAAGGTCAGTTTTTCGTCCCAGTTGAGAAAAAGATTTTTGCAAAAGATATGCAAAAATGATGAAGGAAGGAATAATCTATTTGACTTAAAAGAGAGTTGGTTAGCTATTAGGACACTATAGAACAATAAATGAAGGTATATCTTCAACTTAAGCTGATAGAGGGTTTGACTTCGGAATTTAACCTTTATTCACGAGGTCCCAAGCGGTGACCTAAATCACGAGATCGTGCTAAATTTCAGGCTAATGAAAAATGATCAATTCGAAGCTCATCACGCAATTTCGGCAATAAATAAAAAGTACAAAAATATGTGTAATCACGCATCACGTTCCAAAATTTTATCAAATCACGATCGCGTTCAAACTTCACGCAATCACATCAAAAAGCTTCCCTAATCACGTCACCACGCCAGAAAAAAACCTCAAAACGTCATCACGCAAACAACTGTGGGCCTCATTCATCTACGATGCCAGGCAATGATACGGGCAGACAAATCTAAACAAGACATATCTAAACCAGCACAGTAACATCTTTGTTTGATAGCAATCACTACTTTTCAAAATTCTTGTACAGATCCGATTTCTTATATGCTTTTTCCAAAAGGTTCACTGACGTCACGTCGCCATTTTCCTCAATTGTCGAATAACAGTTTGAAGTGTTTTTTGGATTTGAGGAAAATGCAGTCAGGACGTCAGAAAAACAATGGCTTTCATAACCTGATAGGATGTCATCATTCAAAAGAAATATATACTCGTGATTTTACATTTGTAGGAATCTTTTTTTGTAGGAACTAATTGTCTTTTGATAAGGCTCCAGAGGTTTGCGTAATTGCGTGAATGGCGAATTTTAGTATGCGTGAGTTGTATATAATTTTCCCCGATTTGCTTGAACGCTTCCCGGATTTTTGATAACAGGACATAATTTGGAGCGTTGATGTCTTGGGATGTTTGTAACAGAAGCTGAAGAAAGCCCTTCTTTCAAATAAACAGTTAAGAAATATGGAATAGGAGTTGTTAAAAAGATGTATTTTTGAAGAAGGGCATGTTTAGCCAGGAAACACTGTTAACTTTTTTTGCTGTAAAATCCAGAAGAGAAAATTATCTACTGAGCAATAGGAGTTCGAGAAATCTGGTGAAGTAATAAACGGGATTCCTGTCTACGGCATGTTGAATAATTCCTCTAACTGTGTATTCAAATATCAAATACAAGGGTATTTTGCGTCGGCCCCGACCATGGCTGGGCCTCCATAAATACTAAGCATATGGGCCAATATGTCTACGGCACTGATAAATGTCCTTTCAACAAATATTTTCTAATAAAAGAAATATGACAATTAAGTCTGTACGATAAACAGAATTTCCGTTTCCTTGTTGTTTACCGCTATTGTTATTTTAACGACATTACTGAATTATCTACGTTTTCAAAAAACCTCAAACTAGTGTAACTAATGCGTGCTCCAAAATTTGTCATTTGTTTTTCGAATCAAAAACGAAACGAAAAACGTTATTCCTTATTCGATTTTCGTTTTAAAACGAAAAAACGGATTTTGCGACTTGATTTTCGTTTTTTGTTAAAAAATGAAAAATCTGATTTCAAACTTGATTTTTCAGAGAAGTTTAGGGCGGGGTGAGCGGTCCGCCCACTCCTACATCACCCAATTCAAAATCTCGATTTTCAAAATCCTAAAATTCGAAATCCCAAAATTCGGCCATAAATTGTGCATCTTGTACTTTCGTCACATGCTGATGGTGATCATCGCATAAGCGTAATTCTTTGTTTCAACCGCTTAGACTTTTTCTCATTAACACTGATATTGGGGAAGAGGGGAGAGGGGAGAGGGGATGGACAACAATTATGTCCATAATTGTACCACTGGAGGTGAGAAAGGCCAGTGAGCCGTTTCCAGCAGTGGGTGACAGAGACAGGGGTGTTGTAATGACAACTCTCGCGCGCAATGTTGCTGGACGGTTTTTGGGATTTTGAATTATACTTTCTCGAGATTTTGAATAATTTATTTTCGGTTTGGCCTTTTTCGGGTCATCACGCATAACGCATAACGCATAACTGTTCTAAAATCTACAGCATTTAAATTCATTTTCGTTATCAAATTCGATTTAGTTGGATTTATTATATATTACGAATTTCTTAGTGGCTCTCGGTGTTTGGAATAACATGTGGTTAATCGTTGGATTTCCACCACATTTTCCAAATCGGGGAAACTTTCACGTAACTCGGGGAAACCGGGAAACCTTTATAATTCAAGCATTCAAGCATTTCACTGAAAAGTGGACCCTGACCCCGACCGAGTTCTTCTCATACCCTTTAATTGGAATGGAAGATTCATTTTTAGCTAATTTTTGAAAATTTATCACAAATGTGATATTCATCATTCAATTATCACATTGTATTCTTTTCTTAACAGACTTATTGAAGAAAGAATGAATCAGGCGAAAAATAAAACAACAAAAAAGCCAGTTGAATAAATACCATTGAAGACAATTTCACTTTCTACCATGGAAACATTTGTATTATTGAAAGAGAAGAATACAAAATGAAGAAATCTGCAAATTGGTGTAATATTATTACATTTGACCTAATATTGAATTTGAACAGAAACGGGATAAACAAAAAGTTTCAGAAAGCAAGTTGTACAATTTTGCTATGTTGGTTATATTATGGGAAGATGTAAATGGTACGATTTAATTTTTTTAAAGATGATTTTATCACCGAAGAAGTTTTGAAAGAATAAAAGTGGTTCTTGAAGAAGGAGAAGAGTTGATAAGGTCAGAAAGATGCCATTTGAATTTGTCAAAAAATATTGTATCGGTAGATTTGAAAAGAAAGTAAATTATCAATGTTGCTAGAAAATTATTTAATCGTTCTGAGAGGAGAGTAAATTAGACTTAATTACGGTCCTACTTTCTAAGAAGGCTTTCCATAATTCATTCCAAATTAATTGCTCATGTTCTTTCTTTTTTTAGCTTTAAACGAACAATCAAAATACCAATATGGCATCTAACTTTAACAACAGCAGCAACCCACCCCCTTACAATTCAATATTCAGACAAGTCAAAACGCAAGAAGAAGGTTTCCCTGAAAACGAAAGTGAAAGTGACGTAAATCTTACCTCAATTTACGAAGAAGAGCAAGACGGGCTTTTTGGTGGACTTAGTTTGTTTTACTTCCTCATCCACAGCTCATTCTCTGCTTTTTTTCCATTCCTATCGATCGTTCTTCATCACCATGGTCTATCCCTTTCACAGATAGGTACTGTTTACACGTTGATGTTTGTGTTCTCATGTCTATCGTCGTGTATATGGGCCTCTATTATTAAGCGAACGCAAATCAAACATACGGTGATGCTGGTATCTATTGGCTCTTGGCTTGTTGCATATGTTCCGTTACTATGGGTGAAGACATACGACCCTCTAGTTAACTGTCTGATCACAAAGTCAAACACTAGTGTCAATACATCTGAAACTTTTCTTACTCCAAACAAAACATCCGAACAACCGGCGGGCATTTACAAAACATCAAACCAAGCTTTTGCAATGAGAGAAATCATGGATCAATCTTTGGGTATCATTCAAGAATGGAATAAAACCGAATCATCTTTTCTTGTTTTCCTTATTGTCATGATTACCGGACGATTGTTTCAATGTACGACAGACTACTTTTACTTCCAACACAACCGCCTGTTATATCCGGAGACAACCAATAAGAAGCTCTCTAAACCATCTTATCACGTCTCCACAAAGATCTCCGCAGCTGTTATCACCATATTTGTCGGTTACGTTTTAGACTCAATCATCTTTTGCAATCCGACAATGGGTCATTTTCAAATCGTTTTCTACATGTTTATCGTATTCACAGCTTTTGCGTTGTTCGTCCTTTATTTCTTAGATTTTAACTACTTTAACCATGATTCATCGATGACAAATGTTTGGGAAGATAGCCAACGAACAGTTATCCAATGCCCATTTGTTTTGAAATCTCTAATTGTAACTGGTATGATCGTTTCTGGATTCACCCGAGGTGCTTATTACACTTTCATCTCAATACGCTTAGCCTCTCTCCACGCGTATTTCGTACAAATTGGAACGGTTTTTGCAATCCACAAAATCACTGAATCGTGTTTGAAAATGTTTCGGAAATATCTATGTCAGCGATTGGATATACATCGGATTTTTATAATAATCTTTACAATGGATGCAATAAGGAATTTATATTTCAGTTATATGGAACCCGGTTTAATGGTGTGGGGTGTGTTACCGTTAGAACTGCTGTCCGGGTTTTCAGCTTTGCTTTATCCGAACGCATTTCAATGTTTGAAAATAGACAGCGATGGGCTGATCAGTGAAAAACTTTTATTCGTTTCTTATTGGTGCGTTGGATTCACGTTTGGACCAATCATATGCGGCTTTGGATATGAGATTTTATCAGGTGACGTCATATTCAAAATGGTAGGGCTGATGAATTTATCATTTGCCTTATTGTTCGGTTGTTGTTATTGCTGTCGACCGAATGATGAAGTTAATTTTGATCAAAGCAACAATGAAAACAACAACTTCGATGAAAATCAATTCTTATTGACAGAAGAAAACTCCTTTTAACAATATTTTTAAACAATGTTATGGTATAATCGGTATTTTTATCTTTCTTTCAATTTGATCTAAACGAAAAAGAATATAGCAGCATTAAATATAGTAGGTCAAATTTTGGGAGGTTTGTATTATTTCTCCCCTTTTTCTCTTTGAAGCAACCTTTCAAATGTTTCAGTTTAATAAAAGAAGAATGAAGTTGTGTACTTTAATCGGATTAACTTTCGCGAATTTTGCCCTCATTCACGAAAGTTTATCTCGCGAAATCTTTTGATTTTTCTATTCGCAAAAGTTTATTCAATAAAATTACGACTTTTTTTCTCAAAATTTTTCTTTGTAATTTTTCATCTAATCTTAGTTATTTAGAATACAGACTCGAGTGCTTTATGCAACTAAACTCTTCTTTTCTGACAAAATTTCTTTTTTTTCTAAATTATGTCCTAAATCTTTTCAAATGATTCCTTCTCGCGAAAATTAACCCCTTACTGAAGGTTTGCACATTTTCAAAAAAGAAATCCAACCTATCTTGTTCAGAATTTTGTCCTCTTTCCAATGGTAGGTGAACGAGTTCCTGGAAGCTCTTAGTTTAGAAGATACAGCCGGTTAAAGTTTAATCCAGAAAACCACCGTAGATAGTGAAAGGGTTAATCAATTTCTCCATTTGGGAAAGTTTATCTCGCGAAATTTTGCGACTTTTCCAATTCGCGAATGTTTATCCACAAAATTTTGCAAATTTTTGGCCTTGCAAAAGTTTACCTTGCTAAAGTTAATCCGATTAAAGTATTTAAGCCGCTAAAAATGGAAAATATCGATCCGAACACAAAGATCGTTTTTTGGGTTTCGTTTTTTATCATGGACTTCAAAGTCTTTCGAAAGACAAAAAATTGACCTTTTCCAGCAGGGAGATGTCCCCTCCACTACCCCCGAAAGAAATGTAATCATTTTATTATTTAGTTGTTAAAATTATGTAATAATAGAGAAATAAAAATTATAAAAATGTATTAAATAAAAAAGAAATAATTTCAAAAAAAAGGAATAAATTTATTTTACAGTTAGAAATTACTTTTAAAAAAAAGATCAAAACATTTTAAAACTTAATTGTAAAAAACTCAACAAGCTTCAATCAGTTCAGTTCATTCAAGGTTCAAGGTCATGTTTATTCACAATAATACATGCACTACATACATTTTATGTCAGTTTGACGTCCAAACGATGTCTTGTAACGTCACATGGACGTCAAAACATAACATCGATTTATCAAGAGTTAAAATATAAAAAAATTTAACCACAACAAAAAAAAGAGAAGAAAATCCCTTACTTCTTACTTATTTATTTACTTTAAAAAATATGTTTCTGTAGTAGTAAAATTTATAAATTCTTATACATTGTTTTAGGTTAAATTCTAAATAAGTATCATTCAACAAAAAAAATCTTCTTAAATCTATCTTCCACCCCCCTTTATGATGAAAATGTCTTATATTCCCGATCGTTAATTTTTGATGACACGGGAAACGTTAGGGAAAATGTTCGTTTTTAAGAAAAATTGGGCTGTGACAGAAAAGAATTATGCAATTATGCTGGAGATAAAGCTTTTTCTCATAATAATTACTTTGTTGCGTGAAAATTTCGCAGGCATTTTAATTTCGCGGTTTTTTTTGGCCAAAAATAGCATTTCGCGGTATCCAAGAGAAAAAGTGTATATTTTACTGTGTTTTTAATGTATTTTCGGATAAATTTCTCCAATTTCGCGCTATTTTTAGCTAAAAATTGCATTCCGCGGGATTTTAATTTCGCGGTTCTTCGAACTCGACCGCAAAACCGCGAAATTTTCATGCAATAAAGTAACCCGCAGACGTTTTTACATTTTCAACCCTCAGACATGACAAATTTACACGATTCGTTTCTAAGAACAGCAGCCCAATTTGAAAGTTAACTTCTATTACGTCTCAGCAGACACACAGCGTTATTTTAACATTGCGCTTCAACGTCCAAATAACCCTTTTGATGTCGAAACAACGTTTAGGTCTGGAAGGTCAAAATAACGTTCTCGTGTCTCCTGGGGTACGTTTTGTTTTGTTTAGTACGATATAAACATATATCTACCTTCTCGCTCATCTCTACAGCTGATGCACGTACGAAGCTGGGAACAATCCAGTTCTACCGTTCAACTCTCCTTTCCACCACCCGTCATCATGACGTAATGTTATGTTAACGACGTCACCAGTTCTGATGGACAGCTCGTCTTTTTCTGTTCCTTCATAATCGTAGTCTGCTTGACATTGATCGATCGCTGAATACCCTGTTATCAAAGGACGAGAGAAGTCGTTGTGAATAATGATAAGCTATTTAGAGAGAAAATACTTTTAATACCTTGTTGTTGATAACATATTTTAACATTTATGTATACATTTTTTTGTTTATAATATTTTAATTGTACTTTAAGCGTTTGGTCCGGAATACTCGAGTCAAAATTTCTCAAAATAATCAACATTTTTTTTTGCTTTTCACTCGAGTTTATAATAACTCGATAATTCGAATGAAAAATGAATTTAAATAATTTAAAGTTAATAACTCGAAATGCTTTTTTGAACTCGAGTTTAATAAAATCGAATGAAAACCAAATTATTTTCGAGATATTAACTCGAAAAATGACGTCATAATGTTTAACTCGAAATTTTAACTCGAGTATTCCCGATCTGTTCAATTTGAACATGTAAGATCTCTAATTTTGATTTTGGTAAAGGAAGATTTTGTTTTTGAAGATGGCTACGAAATCCAGGCAGTATTTTCAGAAAATTGTTCGGAAAATAAACTTACAATTCTCTTCGACGACATGTTGAACATTATTTCCTAATGGAAAGATTGAAAAGGGGGTTTGAATTTGAACTTTTGAATTGTGTAGTCGTTTGTTCTTGTTTTTTTCTAGCAAAGCAAAGGGTCGAATGTTGTATGTGATGTCGGGAAGAGGTACTGACCTTATTGACTGATAGGGAAGGGGTGCCGCTGGAGAGACTCTAGACCTTAGTTCTAAATAGTTTTAAAATCTTCTAAAAATAAGGACCCTTCGATGGATTCATAAAAGCCGGTAAAGGTAGACTGACAAGTGGCATATCACCGTATCATTTTTTGCCCAAGTAGCCCAACCCACTGCCCAGGTATGTGATGCATTAATTTAAAGGTAACTTTAAGTTTATTGTTAAGTTTTAAATGAGTTGGTTAATTTAACATGGTTCGTGTGTGTATGTGTGTGTGTGTGTGTGTTAAAGTTATACATGTGTATGCGGTTTCTGACAGAGAGTATGTGTGTTTTGAACGAAACAAAAGAAACAGTGTGCAAGCTTAAATGTATGTGAATTTTGAGAACGGTTGGTAGCCTGCAACAAACCCTATCTTTTGTGTAGCTGAAGATAGTCAGGGTCGGACACAGGAGGTAGGGGTTTTTATTCAAGGGAAGCACTAGTAACGAGTTTCCATATAAGGTAAAATGATAATTAGTGCACTCTCCTCCCCATTGGTTATAGCCTACTTCTGAATCTGAGCTTGATATAGCAGGGAATGCTTATACGTTTAGAAGAATTTTGTGTGCAATCGTGTTTTCAAAAAGCCTCTATGTGGAGAGTACAACATCTTTATTGTCACGTGGAAAATAGAACCAAGTCAATAACATATATGTGATAAAGGTTGGCCCTCTCGTGATAAATTTGAAAAGCACATTTCAAAATGCGTGATGAATTTGAACTCCATTGTTAGCAGAACCCAGAATTGGGGACTGACCAACCAACACAAGAAAATCGTCTAAACATTATAAACCCAAACACGGTAAGAAAATTTTGAAATGTTAAAGTTGGCCCGTTCGTGTAGGTTTGGCAAAGACTATGTGAGAGATTTTAAAAGTGTGTGTGGATTCAAGACTGGATACAAGAGGAAAGCTCAACTGATGAATAAAGAAAATGCATTTACTTCGAAAAAGAAATCTTTATGAGAATTTATTTTTGCCGCATCATGGATTTAAATTTATTTTTTGCCGAATTAATTTTTTGTGGCCGTAAAAATGTCTAAAATTATTAACCTTTTTGAGTTAAAATTATATGTGCTTCTTCCTTCAAAAGTTGATACGATAACCCTTCTCTCTGTATCCTGCCTTGTATGTTCATGAATTTGTCATAAAATTCTAATTATGCAATGGATACAGTAATTTTATATTAGTGGTAGTAACTACCCAGTAGGCACGGAACATTGTTTTAACGTTCAAACAATGATGTTTCGACGTCAGAATGTTATTTGGATGATGCGCGTTTGCTGGGTAGAAATAATCTTTAAGTGCAAAATTATTATTAATAAAATTATTATCTGCCGAGCACTTCATTTTTCTGCAGCCACAAGACATTTTGAGCTAATCTGTCTCTATCCGGTAAGGTTTTGTTAGAATTTCTTGCAGTGCTTGAACTACCCTAAGAGCTTCTTTCTATGTATAAACTGCTATTATTATGGGTCATCATCTCATCTAAAGCTCGTCATCCAATCTCGTTCCAAGAGTATCTATCGAGGAGTCATATCATTATCCTTATAGAAGACATCCAAAGATAGGTTACCTTGACCGGTGAACATTCTATTTTTCTGCAACCACAAGGCTTTTTGAGCTAAGCTATCTTTATCCGGTAAGGTTTGTTAATATTTTTCTTCAGTACTTGCGCTAAACTAAGACCTCCTCTCTATATATGAACTGCAATCTTATTAATGATCTCATCTAAAACTCATTATCCAATATCGTTCCCAGAGTATCTATCTTCTGCATTATACTACTTTTTTGTATGACGCGTATCAAAGAATATTTATCGAGGACGGAGGAGCCATATCAAAAACGCCAAAAGGCGCGCAAATAGCCATGGTAACGAGGTTGATCATTATGCCTATGGAAGACATCCAAAGAAAGTGTACCTTGACCAGTGTTTGTGCGCCTCTCTTTATATGAACTGCAATCTTATTAGTCATCTCATCTAGAACTCATTATCTCTGGGTTGGTAGAAAGCATCTAAAGATTTGATTACCTTGACCGCTGGTGTTTACAGAGTCGACGTGTTCTTCGAATTCAGGATCAATGTCGTCAAAGTCATCATCAAAGTCACCATCGCCACCAGAACTCAGCCTCCCATAACTGCTGTTGTTGTAGTCTGACGGCGTGGCTGTCGCGTATAAACTCTCAGCATCTTCGTTCTCATCACGTGGTATAATCGAACCAATGGGAATGCGCAGGTAACAACAAACTATTCCCTGTGTACGCGGTGGTGAAAGAAGAAAAAGAGACCCCCGTTACTTTACAATATTGGTATTTTCAAGGAACTATATAAAGAATCATATGCGGGTTTTTTTATTTTGCTTGGCTCATTTAAACTTTAGTAAAAAATTGATTAAAAGTGATCAAACTGCTCTGAAATTTTGCAAATCTATTCTACAATGTTTTTTTGGCACACCCGGTAGTTCCTTGGTATTTATAACTGTTTTTTTATTAGAGAAAAAAATCATGTTTAAGAACCCTTTTCTGCTTTAATTGCTGTCTATTTAAATTGTTTTCACTTGTTTTTCATAAAAAAGGAAAGGGAAATTCAGAATAAAGACTAAAGACTCCTCTCAACCACAACGTGTGATTTGTAAAAGAAAAACGAAGAGAACTTATGATACATTTTTAACAATGAATGAGCCTGGTCACCTGTTTATCCTTTCGCTCAGTGATATGCGGTGCTAAGGGGTGGTCCGGTGGACTGTATGAATCCAATTGCGCCAAAGCAACGTTCAGTCGGTATATACTTGCGTCTAACATGTCAATGATGCCTTGCGACTAAAAAAACAAACAAGTATTTTATTCAAAAGTTTGCACCAGTGGCGTAGACCAGGAATGGCGCAAAAGTTTTGTTTGAGAGCGTTAAATATGTTTTAACGACGAGAAAGTCTTTTATCCTTCAGCCACTGGTTAGGGCCATCCCTAAAAAAATGTAAAATTTTAGTCGGACCGGAAACAATGATTGATTTTTAGGATGGCCTAATTTCTTCTGGAACACTCTATTTTAGAATATAAAGGGTATGAAATAAGAGGGTCCTCACGTGTTCGAGTTTAAAGCCAACATCTTGTTGTGACTCTTTTGTACTGAAACTTGGCGTGTCTTGATAAACAGAATTCAATCGTGTTAAACCTGTCCAAAAAAAAGAGAAGAAAATCTTACTATAACAAAACCAGTCTCGGGAATGACAACAACGCCTTTTATATTGATAGCCGATAAAAATAATAGGGTACCTGTTTTCGCTTTCCGTTCACCTTGCATGATGCGTGCAAGTTTTTCACGTTTGAGTTCCAAAGCATGCTTCCGCCTAGCGTGATCCATGGGATTATTTAAATCTTCCTCCTACAAAATTAGAACGAATAAGAAAGAAAATGAAGAAAAATCCTCGTACAAATAAAAATCTAATCAAACGCTATTATTGGGCTTTCCCGGAAAAAATACACAAACTTTTGAGGAGACCTCCAACGGAGAAACACAAAAATGTATAAGAAATGTTGGAAATCGAAGGGGGTATTTGTTTCTAAATTAAAAATGCCGAGGGGTTTGATATCCTCAATAGTGGATGTACAATTGTTTTGCGAGAAAGCCCATTATATTGCTGTCAGAAAATTCAAATGATAATTATAAAGCCTTGAAATATGAAAGCAGGAAGCTTGGCGACTTACATAACTAGCAAAAAGGAGTTGTTCGCAAGGTTGCTTTGGTGTACCACGCTGTTCCACCAGAACTTGGATGTCAGCGCCCGGGTTGATGTTTTGTATGCTGTAATCCATCGCTTTATAACACTGAAAATATTCGCAATTTTTCCGAGTTTAATAAAATATTGTCCTAAAAAAACATTTAAAAATTATTAATAAAAAATATATATACCTTGACACAGCATTTCATATAGTTTTTTTTTTTTGGAAAGCTAAGAAAATAACTCTAAGCATATAATAGTACGTTTTAAGAACTATATGCTCTAAGAAAGTATAGCTTTAAGAAATTATACCTCGTCTTTTTTGGGAATAACTCCGTTCAAGAAATTCGTGAAATTAGTTAACGTGCTTCTGAAATAACTGATCCGTTCGTCTTCAAGTTGCTCTAAGGTCTAAGAGAACAAATAAAGACAAATAAAAAATAAAAACTTGTCAAGTTTCTAGTTAAGAGCTCAAAAGGTTTGTCACAAAATAACGCAAAATTTGTCATCACGCATAACTCTAGGGGGGGGGTTCAAAAAGGGATACCCATGTCGGATTTGAAATCAGTTTTGCGACCTATGAAAAGCTTACATACATCTGTGGCAGTTTGTATTGAGGAGTCTAGGTCCAAACGCGCTCTTTCGCCTTCCACCAGTTTTGTGATGTAATCTTTATCTGAAAATAAACAAGTGATACATTTATGGACCTACCTGGTTAAAAAATAAAATTAACCCTTAACGCCATAAGCATAAGAATGAACGAACGAATGAATGAGCACAGCTCAATTAATAGGCGATCGAATTATATCGATAGCTATTATACCAGGGAAAGAGAACCTTTGTCGTATCTTTAAAAAAATCATATCATAGGTATCCAGATGATCATATT
>JAUJPO010115323.1:0-21875 GCA_032270745.1 Tiaropsis multicirrata | reverse complement strand
GCGAGAGAGACTTTCGCTTAAAACGGCCCTAAATTCGCGAAATTCACAAAAACTTTGCTTGGAAAAGTATAACCGATCAAAATACAAAACTTTCTGACCTAAATACATTTCAATGACATTCAAACAAGCATCTTTCTTAAAGTTATGTAGGTTGCAATCCACGAAACTTCTTGGAAAAACAAAGGCAGGCCTTATCCTAATCCCCTCTCCTCCAACTTATACCTGTCTTTGGGGAGGAAGAACGCTCAAGAGGTAACTAGGTGCAAATCCATTGATAATTTAAAACAAATTTATAAGTCTTCTACGTCAAATCAACGTTACTCCAACGTCAGGAAGTTATGTTCACGTTGAAATAGTTGGAATAACGCTGTGTGTTTGCTGGGAGTTTGAATCAATCTGACACATATCAATCTGACACATTTAAAAAAGATTTCATTAATAAAGCGGATTCTAGCAGGTTACCTGAAATCATATCCATCTGAACAGGAACAGTACGTGTTCGTCCACGATTCACCAATTCTGGAACAAGACCTTGTGCTAGGTAAAGAGAGAGAAAATAATTTGTCAAGAAAGAATTACCTCAGCAGCATTATTATTAGTTTCGAAACTAAGTGAAATACATACTCTGTTTAAAACACTCGTTATTATATATTATATATTTATACTCTTGCAGCACCGTTCAATGTTTTTCAGTAGCGGTTATGTTAAGCGAGATAAATCGAGTGACGACGGTGGGATGCAAACGAGAATGTTCAAATTGTCAATCGGGCGTCCTAGATTTTGCGGGGAAACGATCACGAGTTAGTGCCATCTTCGATCGATTTATCTCGCTTAACGTGACGTCGCTAGTAATAAGGAGCCAGCAGCCACAGTGCTTACTGAGAGGAAGCAAAACTAAAAACAACGGAACCTACCAACACAAAAGCAACAAAATGCAAGGGCGTAATGCAATAAAACACGCCTTTCCACCATTTTTGATGACACCGTAAAATTCGTTCTATATTGCGAAAATAAAAAATGAAGGTAGTTGAATTCAAAAGGATAACTCTCATTGAAAGAAAATAAACTTAAAAGTGTTACAATTGTTAACATATTATGGCTAACATGATCAATGGGAAAATATATTAACGTTTCCATACCTTTCAAATGCACAATTTTCCCATAAATATTTTCAAATCCAATGTTTTTCAACAATTTTTTTTGCAAAATATTTTTTATTTTTCCAGCTCGCTTCAGTTGCAGCCATAATGAAAGAAATTTCGAAAATCACTGAAGCGGAACGTCTGCTCATTGATGCGTGCAAAAATCTTCTATTTTCTTCTCGATAACCGAAAAAATATTTTTTCGTGAAAGAAAACACAAACAATTATTTTACCGAAAAAGATTTGTAAATGAAAATTAAAAAAAAGCTGCAAAGAGATTTAACATTAAACAAATCAAAGACAATTTTGATCTCATGTCGTTTTTATTATCGTTGGTTTGATTGACATGCACGGACTGTGATGTCATGATTAAATAGTGCATGATGGGAGTTGAGAATTTCGTCGTTATTTTTGTTGCTTTGACTTCGGTGGTTAAAGTCAAGACAGGTAACTTTTCATTTTAAGAAAGAGGAAAACTTTCTCTTCTGTCGATTGACAGTCTCTAGATCACAGAGACAAGGCACCATGGTACAGTGGTTATCAACCTTCATCCCTGTACGGGAAATCAAGGTTCGATTACCACTTGTTGGTTCACTTGGCAAGTGAGCGAACCTTCGCCTGAGCCAATCCATACCATGTGAGGGGAATGGGTACAAGGTTGATGACGAGGGCTGCTGCAACTTAACCAAATAAAAAGATACATATCAGTACAGTTGGAAAAACTCCTTTGGTGTGAATCAGGTTTATATGGTTGATGTGTTTTGCCTTTCATCAGCCTTATAAATCTGAGAATTGAGACCGAAAACAATAGATATGTATTACAATAGAACACCTGATAAACAACGGTTATAAAAGACCTCTTAACCTATGAACCATGGGAACCATTAAAGATATATTTTCATCTCGAATTTTTAGAAAACATTCAAGCACTTGGTTGTTGGAAAGATAACAATGTAAAAAGGGCCTTACCACTTCTTGAAAACAACCATCCGTTGCTATTGGATTCATACAAAAAACGAACCAATCCCATCATCAAATGCGCCCAAGTAGCCAATCAAAAAGGGTTTCAAGTTTTCGCACTTCAAAATGGTGGACAATGCTTCGGAGGACCTAAAGGAGAAAAAACGTTCGAAAGTTATGGACCTTCCAACTTATGCAAAGGTAACATTTGTTTTGGCGGATAAAGACACTTGTCAGTCTTTAACTATCAACAATTTCACAACATCGACCCTAACAGAGGGCCTCCTTGACATTTTTTCAGCATTTCGGCTCGTTAGCTCAGAACCCAGGAATAGATGAGGTCACTTAGAAAACCATCCGATTGAAATATCCTGAAGAGGCTTTTCTCTTAAGCCTGCTCTTATATTACACAGTTTTCCCAGTTATAAGGAAGTACAGTTATAAGCACATAATGGGCTCTCACTAAATATTCATTTCGGATATTTTGTTCTTCTTCAGGAGGAACTGGAGGTCGCTGGAGCAATAATGTTTACAGGTAAATATCTTTTTATCTTAGACGTTACTCACTCACTCACTCACTCACTTTATTATTCCATTGGTTGCTAACTGCAGACCACAACTCCAATGTCACCTGGTAGTGCTGTGCATAATGAAAAAATAAGCTTTAAATGGGTAGTCTTTTCATTCACTCATTATTTTCTTTTAGCACACGAAAATTTTACCGTCGAACGGTTCACCAACAAGCAGATCCATCACCTTGGGATCCATGTAAGTTTGACCACAAATTTTTCCATAACAATGAGTAGAAAAAACGTGGAAGGTTTTCATAAATCTCTTTTTATGACAACCCAGCAAACACAGCAGATTTTTTCGACGCCTTTCGAAAGTTAAAACATTGTAAAAACGTTCAGTTCAGTTATAGGAATGTCTCTCTCATTTTGATTGGTTTAGACTGTTCACGTGACCTTGACATGGTGATCCTATTGGACGGTTCAGGAACACGAAGCAGTAAAAGCAACAAACGACGATGGAATGATATGTTGGAATTCACGCAGAGATTCGCCAAAGGTTTTGATACTCATGCGCGCATCGGAGTTGTTGAATATTCTAACGATGTGAAAATACCGATTGACATGCTGAAAGCAGCACCACCTGAGGTTCGTGTAAAACCACGTGATCAATCACGTGATCAAATACGTAGCCTCTCCATTTTTACCCCTACAATATTCAAACTGTTCTCACATTGCTCAACCGAGTCAGTGATAAGACACAAGAAGGATAACAAAATAATAATAAAATAATCTCTCCCTCTCAGGTGTTCCAAAATAATCTCTCCCTCTCAGGTGTTCCATTTCATAGACGAGCTCTAAGTTTAAAGGCTTCAATTCTTAAAGTCAAAATAAAAGCTATCGTAAATTCAAAGAGCATTACTATAATCCAAATGTCTTATTAAAACAAGGGCTTATTAAAACAAGGGCTTATTAAAACAACGGCTTATTAAAACAACGGCAAATTAAAACATACAAATCTTAAAACGGATTTTCTTAAATCTTTAGAAGTTCGTAGATTTGGTGAAAAACATTGAATTACCTGGAGGTCGACGCAGTCTAAACGATGCTTTGAAGACCGCTTGGCGTGATCAATTGAAAGAAAATAACCGCACGTCCGCAGATAAGGTCATCGTCGCCTTGACAACAGGTTTGTTATAAACATTGAAGAATGTACGAAGAATGTATTTTTAGTAGAAAGGGTCTTTGTTTTATCTAACTTCTTATTATTTTACACTAAAAGAAATATAGATTTTTAGGATGGGAAATTCTCTATCATTCCTTGTCGGAAACAAAAAGTAAAGTTGGTCCTAGTATGGCCAACGGAAATACATCTCCAACCGTCACTTCATAATGTGTAACAAAAAGTTGAATTTTTGTCCTTCAGGAAACGTTCCATATGGTTTGTACGGTTCCTCACAATTTCTTTCGGATCACTTGGTGCGTGTTGTTGCCGTGGGTGTGGATCGTGACGTCAATTACGAGTTCCTCCAGTCAGTTGCCTCTTACCGTGACGTCAAGAATATTTTCTCCGTCAACCATGAACAACTTGGAGATATCGCGCCTTTTGTTTATCGAGATATTTGCAATAGTAAGTGAAACAGTGAAACATAATCATCAGAAAGTGATAACAAAATTCACTTCAATTTCACACTCTGTACCTGACTTTTTCATAACCTTCAAAAGACGTCGCACATCCAGTACTTCGAGTGTCCCTGTAGATTTTATGATCGTGGTCGCGGAATTCTTTGGTCAGTAGCCAAGTTGATTAACCAGCAGACACTTGAAATGTTAATCTAACGGCAGAACGTTATTTTGACGTAAAAGCAACGTTGAATTCCTGCTGAGAAACCTGAGTAAGAATACAATTTAAACATTTTTCCAAACATTTTCTCTCTTTCTCTTCACAGGTTTTCCAGACTATGTTTCTGAACAAACTACCACATCCGCCCCAACAACAACTTCTCCGCCAACAACACCCGTCCCTCAAAATAACGCCCAACATCCACCTTCTTCAGCCAACAATAGCACAACGAATCAGAACAATGCAACAGCATCAAACAATGGTATGGACTTAGTTTTTAGTATTTTGATTGTGTTTTCAACACAAATAGTTTTACGGATTAAAGAAATTTCTTTGAATTGGTAAAGAAAGAAAATAAGAGCCTCAATTTATACAGAATTATTTTCAAACCTTTTTTTGAAAATCCGCTACCAAAGCGATTTCCAATTTCGAAAAATTTGAAAAATAAAGAAAGATAGGAATTTATATTGGAGTTTATAAAGACTGTTTATCAACTTTTTCATATACTTCAACAGCACCACAAAATGCTCCGGTAAACAACACCAAAGCTGCCGGAAGAGACGATATCATCAGTATTCCGCTTTCTGCATTGTCCGGTCTTCCGTTGCAGTTACTGGGACAGAAGAAGAACACGCTACCAACACCACTTGATGGGAACGGAGAGAAGAGAGCAGATGTTGTGACAGTTCTCGATCCAAAGAATCCGAGAGAACATCTCGCGTCTATGGTTCTTATAAACCCCAAACCTGAGCTGAATTTGGATTTGACGAAAGCGGAAGTTTCGGAGATTAACAACCGGAGACACCACCAAGAGGATAGTCCAACTGACAGTTTGAGTGATGCTTTGGAGAAATATAAGAAGTTGGTGAAAGATGGATATGCTGATCATGATGAGGTGAAGAATGGAACGAGTTTACGTCACCAGGAGGATAAAGATGGAGAAAAAGAATTTACGACGAGTCAAGATGAGTTCTATGGCGCCAACGAGCGGGAGGAGAACCAACACGCTCTACCGCACAAAGAGAAACCTAAAGAACACGAGATCGAATTCAAAACATCCAAAGATGAGAAGTTTCCACATCAAGAAGGAGAGAGTAAAGAACATTCGAAAGAGGAGGGTGTAGGGATGAAATATGAAGCAAAAGGTGAAGCGAACAAGGTCGTCGAGAAAGAAGAAAAACACGAAGAAAAAGTTGTTAAAGAAGATGAGGAAAAGAAAGAGAAAAATAAAAAGGGGAAGAAAGAAAAGAATTATAAAGTTGAAACATCCAAATTTAAACCAAAGTTTATCCCTCAAACGAAGTCAGAATCGCCAAAACCGTTCCCAACAGAGGGTCAACCACAACAACAAGGAGAAGCTGTAGATGACTTGAAAACAGTCTCTGACGAGAAGAGTTCATCAAAGCCTGGTGAATTGGAGCAGACAGTTGAGTACCACAGCGGAGATGATCATAACAACCATGTCAGTGTTCACCCACACCATAAGATTGATTATCAAAACATGTTTCAAGGAAAACTCAAAGATAAAGCCAAAAATGAATTTTTCAACGAGCGAATATCCCATCAAAATGAGCACGATTCATCTTCAACAAAACACAATGTTTGGGATTCCTCAACATTATCTCCTTTGAAAAAAGAAGGATTCCTCACTGAAGACCTCGGATTAATACCCATTCGCGACCAGTACGAAAGTGCGGCCATCTTTGGTAATGAAGATTCTACGATTTCTTCAAAAGCAGACATCCCACAAAACGGAAAGATTATGGGTTTGTTGGGCGAGATTGAACAAGCGGCGCAACAAACCGCTCAAATGGCGCAACACGAGTTGAAAAAGCTGGATGAGGGTGATCAAACGGATTTACCGGTCACCAGTAAACGGGTTTTAGAGAGTAAAAGTAAGAAGATTGATAGGCTTCTAAGCTATCTCAATGGTGAGGAGAATCAACAGTTATTGGATGGAAATCCCAAATTAGGTTTAGAAGCCGTCCAACTTCAAGATGTTATGCAGACTTTGCAAAATATGTTCAAAACATCAGTTGACACAGAACAAGAAAGCACGTCTGAAAGACGAGAAATTGATGAAAAACACAAAAAGAAAAGCCTTCTCGATTTTCATCCAATCAAGATTGCAAAAAGTCAAATCGCCTCTTCAAACGCCCAACGTTCAACACCCAACGCCTCTTCAAACAACGTGAAGAGACAAAAATATCAATCCTACTTGAGATCTTTTGAGAAACATTTGAAAGAAATCACATCAAGCAGAAGAACAAAAGGTCACCTTCAACAAAAACATGACATAAATCACCTCTATCACGTCAAAGCATCAGATAACGTCACATCTTTTCCCTTCAACCTCCCGTTCGCCACCAACCACGGACCTTCACCCATCATTCCCAACCCCAAGATGGGACCAACCCACCCCTTCAAGGATGTATCAGTGGCCCACTACAGCCCATGGTTGCACCCTGCTAATAATTTCCCACTCAACCATGGACCAACCGACCTCCAATTTTCAGATTTGCAAGTTCAAAATATTCTTCTACAACCGAACCCTATCATCGGTCCATCTCGATCCAACACAAATCAAAAGCCTTCCATCACAGCAACAACAACCTTACCAGAAGGCTTATCGCATCTCCAACCTCGACAAAAGGTTCAACCAAACGCTAAACAAACATCCAACGGAGCGACTTTCCAACAAAGAGAAAAAGTACCTCAAATGAGCGAAGAACCAGACTACAGCGACATCGGAGGGGAAGTACCACATGACGAATTTAACGACGCTTTTCCACAATTTAATATCAACGTCAATCCCCATGGTTTTGCAGCCAGCAACCAAATAGATCCTTCCATTGCCAAACAACAGGGCTTTGGGAATTTCCCTCCTATCAATGACGTCAGTGATCTACCGCCATCCAGCATGATTCAACAACAACCGGCATCCGGTATCGTAGCTCCAAAAAACCCGGTCCTGATGGTTTCTTCATCCGGAAACGTCGCTCCAAGTCATGATGAAGTTATCGATAAAAATGTTCATGCACCCAAAACCGAAGGAGGGAAATTCGATCATTTGAATCTGAACACGTTGACACGAAAAATGCATACACCAGTTATTATAGCAACACCCAAACCACCCAGTCTCCCTGAGATGACGCCCATGCATCAATTCTCCTCAATGACACCTTTTGGAGGAGTGAAACCATTGCATGCGAGAATGGACATGAAGCGACGACCGTTGATGAAAGACCGCAAATCAAAAGACGCAACACGATTGATGAAACACATCAACAAAAAAACCGAAATCAAAACACATCCAACGTCGAAACGCCAAACGTCGCCAAAACACCCACCGCCCACAAAACATCAACACACAACAGTTCTAAACAAAAAGACATCCAAAGCGAAAAAGAAAACAAAAAAAGCATATCGCGCCAGAACGAGATCAACATCAACAACAACAAAACCGTCATCGAAGAACAACAAGAATTCGATGAAGACAAAAACCCTTAACAGTACCTCTTTAAACATGTTGAAAAATAACCAAACAGCAAAACTAAACACAACAATAAAATCAGACAACTCAACGAAACAACAACCTGAGTCCCCTCAGCAAACCAAAAACACGACAACAAAACAACATTCAAACACAACATCATCAACAAAGAAATCCATCGATTACAACAAACCACTTTCCATCTACTCACAAGGTCGATCCATCCATTTCAAAACATCACCGGAAGTATCGGAAGTGTTAATAAACGGAATCGTCCAAAAGAAGGGAGTCATTGATCTTCATAAAAATGATGAAACAAAAAAAGAAAACGATTTCCCCATGATTTTCAACGTTGTGGATTTCAACTTGAACGATCTCCCGATGTTGACCAAAGGGCGTTCTTATGTTTTGACGTCAAATGAGAAAGGTAAGAAATTGTGTGACTTTTTTGGTGAAGTATGAACCTGAAGGAAAGAAATCTTCTGGATTAGAAATATTCACTGAATTAAATGTTACCATTGAACTGGAAACTAATCCATCCATGATTTGCGAAACTTTCGCGACCCCCGAATTCGCAAAATTGAATTCTGCGAAAATCCCTTACATTTGTAATTCATATGCACCAAGGTATGTGACACAGTTCAGTTATTAGTAACTCACGAGTTGTTGTAACCTAATTTGGTTGGTTGAAATTATAATAATAAGTTTCATTTCTCAAAATGATACTCTTGCTGCAGGTCGAGTGACAGTCTCGGTGAATAACAACGAGAACAAAAAGACTCTTCCGAAGAAACTTGTTAACACCGCAAGCACCAAAACACCAGACCATCAGAGTAAACTTGTTAACACCACAAGCACCAAAACACCAGACCATCAGAGTAAACTTGTTAACACCACAAGCACAAACACTAGAACTACAGACCATCTGTCCGAATTGGAAGTCGAAAATAACAAACTTGTCCAATCTTTAGCAGGTTTGACAATACATTTTAATGCTTACCATCTTTCGAGTTAATTTAATAGCAAGGTTACACAAGAGGCTATTTAGGACGTTAGATGCGCGCGTGTCGGCCTGTACATAATTCATCTACACCAAACTTGTAAATGAAAATTTCTATACAGGCCAACCTATACGCGTTTAAGGTCCTAATGGTGCATCCTTATTACTTACTTGATTGAGCTTTAAATAATATCTTCTTTTGCAAAACCTACACAACCACCAAAAGTTCAAGAATAAAAACACTAACTGGTTCAAAACTTCGAGGATAAAAACGCTAACTAGTCCAAAAGACTAGTGACCGTCCTGCAGATCAACTCAACTATAAAATGAAATTCTCTTATCATTTGAAGGTTTAAAGATGCTGAAGAATTCGTCCTCGTCCACCACGAATTTCGAAGAACCTTTATCGAACACCGAAGATCAAGTGATGGTAACGCACGATTTCACTGACATCAAGAACACGAAAGATCGGACCAAAACTGTTACCGAGATGATGAAGAACAATCCAACGCTAACTTTTGGTTCGATAAAACACGGATCCATCCCCGTTTCGAATACCACTTTGAAGAATGAAAATTCAAGCAATAAAACAACGTCAACCAATCAGAGTAACATTGCATCATCACTAGCCAATCAGAAAAACATTACATTACTAGCCAATCAGAAAAACATTACATCATTCCTAGCCAATCAGAAAAACCTTACATCACCATCAGCCAATCAGACGAGAGGACAAAGCAATGACAAACTGATGGCATATATTAAAGGGATGTCGAAGTTTGAAGATGATGATGATAACGATTTGGAAATCATAAACAATGAGTCCAATAAGAAAGATGTTAGTTCAACACCTCACTCTCCCAGTGCAACCTCACCGAAAAACTCCAATTCTGCCCACAACAATACGAAAACTGATCGTTCAAATTCGACAAAAACAAATCACACCGAGAGTGAATCCCGAGAAACGACGGATGAAAGTCGGCAACGAGATCAAGAAGATTTGTCGACTCTCAAACATCATGGTTTCGTCTCTCTATTAAAAGCCTCGCAAAATGTCAAGAAACATCAGAACGAGGTTGAAACCATAGCAACACAGAATGAGCAACGAAATAAAACAGCCGAGACCGAAGACGAACTTCGTCAAAAGATCAACATTGAACAGAGCAAGCCAATCCATCAAAAGCAACATACATTAAACAACAATGATGACGAAATGCTTTCGAAGAACGAGGAAAATTTGCTTCAAAACAATACAGTGCATGATGAGCATCAAGAAGAAAATCATGTGCAGCACGAAGTAAGAACTACCAATAAAACAACGTCGCTATCAACAACATCAAACACTAGCAAGGGTGAAGATCCTGTAAATACAAAACAACAGCTTGTCAACAAAGACAAGAAAAACAACACAATGACAGACTTATCAAAATTTAAAGAAACTTCTTCTGATGTCTTAACCTTTCAAATGCAAAACACAACCTACAAAGTCTTCGATTCATATCCTTCTGCAGCAACTCAAACAAAAAGCAGAACCGAACCAAGCAAAGTAGAGAAAGCTTCATATGAAACTGCAACGGGCGCCGTGAGCAAACCCGCCCCTGTGAAACAACCACGCCCTGCAATGAAGACACCAACAAAGGCGGAGAAGCAAGCATATAACGCCTCTCTAAATAAACATCAGACATTGAAACGGAAACTATTGATGAATGTTTCTTTAGCTGAAGCAATGGAGAAGATGAATCCAACACCAAAGTCATCAAACATTGAATCCAATACAACTTCTTCTTCTTCTTCCTCGGTGGTTGCTGAAGGTCGAAATGTTCTTCAAAAACACCTCAACGCTGATCCTGGAAGCATCTTAGGTAAGCCACTTGTAAGCTCTTAGTGCGTCAGAAAAACATCCGACGACAAAACACCATAAGGGGTAGGGGTATTTTTGACAAAGAGAGTGGAATTTATCAAATCAGAATTCAACAAGGTGTATGAAACATCAGGTTAAGGATTCCTACGCCCTAATCAATGATATATCATTATAATTTTCAACAACTTCACTTTGACAAGATCTACATTTCATTTCAATTTTAGGGTGTTCGAAACCGTTACGTTTGTTATATGTTATTGACGTATCCGAGGGAATGGGGCGAGGGACGTCACGTGTACGAAGATGGTCTCGTTTGAAAGATTTCATTCAAAACATCAACGTCAACTTATTGAAAGGAGTGGAGCACGAGTACATGGTTTATAATATCGAACCCCGGATCATGGATGGTTTAGAGAAATGTGATCGAACCACCGAATTGTTTACTATTGCTGATGAGTGTTTATGTAATAAAAAGTATGATATCACGTCCGATGGTAACGGCTGTTCCGTAAACCAGCCCGCATTACGGGAAAACATGGATGATTGGGGGAAAGTGGGCCCGAGGGCTGGAAAAGCTTTACAAAGAGCGAAAGAGATTTATTTCAGCAAAGATAAGGATAAATATAAAAATGTGATTTTGTTATTAAGCCATAAACAATCTGTTGATGATATTGAGCGCACCGAGCGCGATCTAAAAGCAAGCGGAATCAGTTTGATTGATATTGAGCTTGGACAAAGACATGATTTAAAGCGGAAAAGTGTCATTCCACATCCACCCGAATATCCAAACCAGCGTAGAAGAAGCAAACGTAGTGTTGTTGTCCCAACACATTCGGGCCGAGTTTTTACGGTTGTCAGTAATTACGGAAAGACTTTACTACGGAAACAACCCACAACGAACAGTAAAAGACGTAATACTATTACAACCCGCAAACGATCGTTTATTCCGGTCAATAAAGTAGAAATCCGTAAAAGAAATAAGCCGGAACTCAAAACAAAGAGGGGTTCCATGAAGCGTAATAACCATAAGAAGGAGGACACGGAGTTTCTACGTAAACAAATAAACAGTTCAGAGCCTCTGATACGAAGAAACAATATCCTTATGTCTCCTACGATTAAACAACAACAACAAACAACATCGAACAAAAGTATAGACAGTATGACAGGTGATACACACAAAGTGAAAGTCTCACTCAAAAAATTGACGCAAACACTGAAAGACATTATAGGGAAGGTTTGCACCTCAAATACTGAAGAAGAACTAAACATGAAAAAACGTTCAGCCATACTGTCCGGAAATTTTTATTAATTTTTTTAAAATCTTTTGTTCAATATTTGAATTTAATTTAATTGTATATACTTAATTGATGAAAAGTTAAACGGTCTTTTATACGCACCAAACCTATTTCCTTCCTTCTTGATGCTAGCAAATCAGGTTAAACAAGCATTTCATTCAAGAGCGAAAAATGAGAAAAATTAGAAAATGTAAGCTTGACTTTGCTTATCACCGAGTTTAAAGTGTTGGAACATTAAAAAAAGAAAATAAAGAAAATAGAAAATATATGATTTACTATGGCTATAGAACGACAGATTTCACTTTCACTTTCACTTTGGTTTAACAACGTCTTCTTCTCGAACTCTTACAACATTCCCCGTGTACGTTACGCCGTGCGTAAGTTTTTCAGTTTATCTTCCGATAACAGGGTCACGTGTAGTATTGCGACATTTATTAACAAGGTGATACGTTTTGGAATGAAAACCACCCTTTTCAGAATCGGGATAAACTATCTGGTGTATCATCAAGCAAGGTTGATTGCGAACAGATTTCAACGTTGCCCGATTCGGGATATCAAGTTTGTAAAGTTTCCGATTTTTCCAACTATTTTTCACTGCATTCTCACCATCACAGATACAAAGTTTAATATCAGTGGCTTGATGTGAAATGCCATAAGGTCGAAACTGATCAACTTCAAATTCAATGAATAAACCATTTGGTGTTGGTTGCCTAGGTAACGAGAAAAATGCGATCGAAACTGACCAACTTCAAATTCAATGAATAAACCATTTGGTGTTGGTTGCCTAGGTAACGAGAAAAACGCTTTATGCAAATCGATAATGGTAACCAGTTTGAATCGGTTTTCTCTCAGGTTTTTCCGAGTGATTTTTGTACACCTTTAGGAAAGTTTTGTACACCTTTAGGAAAATCATGAACACACTTGGGTGGAATTGCTCGTACCGTCCTTGAACACCCGTTGCATATAAGATGTATGTGTTCCCATGGTCTGAAAAGATGAGAGTCAAAGTGTTTTCAACTTTGCTCATCTTCTGTACAAACGATGATAAATCTTTCCATTTTTACCGAGATTGAGTCGCAAACCCCAAACATTTTCATAACACAAATCATCATGATAAACCGTAGCAAATAAAGTAAAGGAGTACACTTACATCAAACACAACCAGCCAAGGAAGTTGCACCCACCAAAACAAAAGGTCTTTGGCATTTCACCAAACAGTATGATCCCAAACAAGACATTGACAAATGGTGTACCAGCGCTGATCAACCATCCTATTCTTTTCAAATGTTCAAACCATTTTATTATTTTATTTGATTATTAGTTAGTTAGTTAACTCTGAAAGAAAAATGAAAATATAAGGAAAAGCTCATTTTGGGTTATATTCTTGTTGGCCGATTTTCAGACGTTCAAGACAGTTCTTCTCAATCAAATGCAGGCAAAACTTGGATGCAATGCAATATTTTAAATCGGTGAAAAATATACGAGAACTGATGTCCAGAGCATTCGGTAACTTTCAGGTAAGTCGACAAATCGGTGCATGCGTAAACTGACCATGGTTAGTAAGAGAACGAGAGAGAAAAAACTTGATGTGTATTTATTCCAATTGAAGGAACTTTTCGTTGACAGATTTTTTTGAAAGCAAGTTACAAAAACAATAATTTTCAATAATAAACTATATAATAAAATATCAACAAAAGAATAAAAATCTGCAACAGTTTTCCTCCTAAACATGCTATGATATTAAGTTTTATAGCTTCATTTCAAATGAAATTTTGAGACTTAAAGTATAGACGTGAGTAACAAGAGTCACCAGATGCTGTGTAACTTGAGTTTTAATTATCAGAGCTGATTCTATAGAGTGAACCCTTCAGACACCATTGCTACCAAGCATCCATCATTCAATTATTACGGCACCGGTTCCCCGTTCAATGACAACAATACAGAAGCTACCATCTTGTTTTTCATTTCATTGGATAAGATGGCGTCATCACGAAGATCTTTGGAGACATTTTCGATAATTTCATTCAAAACTATTTCTTCTTCTTCTTCATATTTTATCCGCTTGGAATTCGTTTCTTCTTCGCTTTCATCATTTTCAGAATGAGGGCGTTTACTTTCAATAGTTACTTCTTCTGTCACCAATATCTCCTCCGCCCCATATTCAGGTGCTTCGCCCTCGTGAACAACGCCCTCCTCGATCCTTTCATTCTGAGGAAGGACAGCTTCATCGAAAATGAGTTTTTGTTGAATCTGTTTCTTTTCTTTAGATATACCAGCCTTTAAGCGTTGGTAGAGATCAGAAACGATTGCAGAGTCCACCAAAGATGAAAGTTCATGGTTGTTCTGTTTCTTACCGATATCCAAAAGTTGCGCCTGAAAACAAACAAATTACGTGTAAATATAAACCTACTTGTGATTTGACAAATATTTCAGCCAAATCTGAAGGATTGTGCTCTCAAAATCTTTTCGCAATAATTTTGTCCCAATTTGTGTAATGTCTTGAAAACCCAGGAAGTTTGTTCTATCAAATTATTTATCAAATTATACCTCAAAAAATAAATTCATTTTACCTGAGATTTTGGTTTTTGATGGAATCAGACCTAGCGCTCCACATGCCAGATGGAATATTTCTTTGGAGATAAAAACCTTCATACAAAAAACGAACAATAGAATTTTTCTTTGGAGAAAGAATAAATAAAAGAGGAGGACATACCATGACTGTTTTCTCGTAGCCCTCTGGTTTCGGTTTCAAAATGATTTCGCAGGGAATTGTGGAAACGTTTGATAATCGGGAAGTATCGAGAGCGCTAGATGACGTTTGCCGCCCATTGGTAGTTGCGATAATTTCATCATTACTCGTCGTGATAATCTCTTCTTCGATATCTGTAAAAACATTTGTATTTATTGAGACTAAAATGACAAAAGGGAGAGAGAAAACTTCTTCGATATCTGAACAACGAAAAGAACCTATACAAACATTGGTATTTATTGAACGTCAATATGACTTTGTTGTCTGTTTAGGGAAAGAGAAGGGGTCAAACTAACACATACCAGGTGGAAATTTAACTCAATTAATGGGATCTGAGACCTCTGTATGTATGACATCTGAGGGATGGAGTGAAAATATAAAAGCTTCTATAAAGCACCTTCAATATGATCTTTGTTGTCATCTTCAACATCATCGGGCTCATCTTGGTATGCCACGTTTGTATACAAAACATCATCTGCTTCAAGTTTACCAACAAAATCCTCCTCCTCAACATCTTCAATTTGTTGGTCAACATTTTCAATTTGTTCTTCAGTTTGTTGAGAAGGGAAATCGGTTTGTTGTAAATCATTTTGCTCATAATTCTCACTACTGTCAATCAAAACAATGTTAATATAGTTTTGTTCATTAATATTATTATCCTCATCATATACTGCTGCTTCATCGTTATCTCCATTATTTTCAGCCTCTGAGCCACCATCTTCTTCTGTGTTCTCATGGAGACGTTTTGTGAGTTCAACACTTTCGAAACGAACCATTTGAAGACGATAGAAACCATCTTCGTATTGGATATAACTGAAAGAGAGAAAGTGAGAACTCCCCTAATAGCGAGGTTAAGCAAAATAATTTTTATGCCGTAAAACGCGTGTGTTCCGAGCTGTACATAGTCTGACATGGCGGATTGTGTACAGGCTGCCACATACCGCATAACAAACCTTTTGTTCAACCTCGTTAATATATGATTCAGTTCTGAAACATTTTTTTAAATACACGAACGTTTTGCTAAAGCCTAATTTCCCTTGCATTTTGCAAAGAAACTTTCTCATTATAATCAACTACAGTAGTGTATATCATCTTACCGGAAACGTGGGTGACCAGAAGGCCAACTGAAGTTGTGTTTTTTCTTGAGGTGTTTTGTCAATCCAAAGCCTCTTGAATATGCGCTGTTACAAATATGGCAAATGTACCGCTTCTCTGAATTCTATGAGAACAGGATTAATTCTTCATTACAATTTCATTTTGAAAAACAGAAAATCGTCAAGGTTGGAATTACAGAATAAAAGAAATCAAAACTTTGAGTTAATCGAGTGTTCAAGTACTACAAGAAGAGAAAAAGGATTTTTGTGATTGTTATAATCGACAACAATACAACATTTTCAAACAAAACCAACAAATCTGGAAACTGGCCTAAGGCTTTTAGCTGGAGCTATTTAGTTGAGTAACATAACATTCAGAATAAGCACATTGGAAACTTTTCACGACCTCGAAAGCAAACAACTTAGACTTATTGAGTGAACAACTCGAACTTACTGAGTGAACAACTCGGATATGCCGCCTCAAACAATGTTGTGTTTTGGTGGAATAAAAACAATCTTTGACGTCACAGATATAACTTTTCTCTAAGTGCGATTCTTCGTGTCGAACGAGGTCGGAATGCGACTTAAAACTAAAGAGAAAGATACAGTATTTGAGTTAGAAAGAAGCGTGAGATCTGGTTGTTTGAACAATGTACTTACAAGATGATATTAGTTCTTGAGGATGATTTGCGAGAACGAATAACTCATCGTAAGGAAGGGTAAAAGGCAGAAAAAAATATTTTCCCCACTTAGCTTCTTTCCACGACATAACACAGCATTGATGTATTTCAGCATTAGGAGAAAGAAATGTCCCTGCTTATTTCCATACCTTTGCTTACACATAACACAGGAGAAAGAAATGTCCCTGCTTATTTCCATACCTTTGCTTCACATAACACAGGAGAAAGAAATGTCCCTACTTATTTCCATACCTTTGCTTACACATAGCACAGGATTAAGAAATGGGCCTGCTTATTTCCATACCTTTGCTCACACATAGCACAGGAGAAAGAAATGTGCCTGCTTATTTCCATACCTTTGCTCACACATAGCACAGGAAAAAGGTCGCACATCAGTATGACGGTACCCAATATGATATTTCAACGATCCTGGATTCGGACACGTCATATCACAATGCGGACACTTCAAGTAATTCACTGAACAAAAAAAGAAAACAAAAAAAGTCAAATTAGCTTTTACAACATCTCTAAATAACCTCAGTCCTAAAATCAAGCCATTTAAAAAAACGAGATCTATGGTAGAAGAAGCAATCTTAAGATTTATTAGATTGGGGTCTTACCATGATGGCGCATGTGATCTCTCAACAAACGTTCCGACGCGCATCTTTTCAAACAATGTGAACATTGAAAATTCTCGTCTGAAAAGCAACATAAAAATTGAGTTTGATACAGGCTAATTGCATTCGAGTCACTCTTCTTCGTGTAAAAAAAAAAAAAAAAAAATTCATACAGCCTTCAGGATCTTGACGTGACAAATGATCTTTTAACTTGGTCCGGTTTGCAAACATACCACCGCAGTCCGGACAAGCGATTAATTTCTCGTGTGTGTGAACATGCATGTGTTCTTTCAACTTGTATTTGTTTCGGAAACGATCATTGCATGCTGAAAAAAACAAACATCAAAGTGAAACTATTTCTTCATTCTTCTTCTTAGAATAGCTCAGTGGTAGAGTCAGTGTAATAGAAATGCCAACTTTGACGACAGTGGCTGAGTGGTTAGAGTGTTCGCCTCCCGTTCTCAAGGTTGTGGGTTCAACCCCTAGCCGGTTCAGACCAAAGACTTGAAAACTGGTACTCGCTGTTGTCCTGCTTGGAATTCAGCATTAAAGTGTTAGCGCGAGGGTAAGTTGAGAAGTCCAGGGAAAGGAGTGGCACCCTTCGTTACCTCTGGGTAGATACCTATCGAAAAGGGGGCCTTCGGGTCGCCCTTGACTGTGGTCGCAAACTTACTTACTACTAATAGAAATGAGTCGTGAGTTGAATGCAGTTTAGTAGTTCGCTGTAAGATTGTCGCGCAATCAGTTGTGTGGCAACTATATGGTAAGTCCTTAATGGTGATATGATTCTTCTAATTCGTATCTATAATCTGATTCCTCCCAACAAATAATTGAAGACTGGAAAAACCATAAATGTTGTAAAACAAAAGTGAATCATCAAAATAAACTGGCTACTTTTTGGCGTGGAAATAATTATATCCAATTATAGTGGAAATTATTTCTGACCCTAATAATCTTCTATTATTCTTGTAAGGTTTCTTAATGAAGAGTTAGAAGGGAATATACCATGAAGAATTCCTGTGAAGAAATTTCAAGACGGAATAACCTTGTAACGATCTCTGGTATGATATAACGACAGTTATGTTGAACACCCAAAAAGAGCACAACCACATCACAACGCTTTCCACAACCTTGGTTCACCCACGAATGTAAAAGAGCAGCTCTCATGGAAAAAACGTAGATATGGACGCTTCAAATCAACAAAAGACCCTAAAGATTGGAAGAGGTTCCAAGAGTGTTATCGCAGTAACATATACAACAACGCCAAAACATCTTTATCAAGAACTCTGTTGGTGGCGATAAGAAAAAAAAACTCTGGAGACGAGAATGGCCAACTGCAATCCGAAGACAAAGCCATGGCTGAGATATTGAACAAACAATATTGTAGTGTTTTCTCAAAGGACGACATCAAATCTCCCATCATTAAGGACACAAAGGACGACAAATTAATCAAATCAACATAGCACGTAATATCATTGTAAACCTTTTAACAACCTTGGTCCTACAAAAGCTAGCGGACCAGAAAACGTTGCATCTCGTTTATTGAAAGAAAGTGCTGAACAAGTAGCAGACTTGTATGTTCTTATTTTTAACGCAACATTGAACCAATCAACAGTACCAAACGACTGGAAACATGCCCTAGTAACACCAATCATCGCTACCACTCTTTGCAGATGATTCTCTTCTCTATAAAACTATCAAAAAGCTTGCCGATAGTCACATCCTTCAAAATAATCTTGACAAACTAGACTTGTGGGAAATTGATTGGTCTATCGAGTTCCATCCTGAGAAATGCAAGCTTTCCCGAGTTACCAACAAAAGAAAGATAGTGAATGCTTCTTGTTTCATCCACAGTGTCCAGCTTGAGAAAGTCAAGTAAGCAAAATACCTTGGTGTAACCATAACGAAAAGTTTAAAATAGAAATGGTGCAAAGAAAGGCAGCTCGTTGGATAGAGAATAAGTGGCAATATGTCTCTAGCCCAACTCGTATGATTCAACTGCTGAAATTACGATCACTGGAAGCTAGAAGATATATAGCTAGCCTCAAATTTTAAAGCTTTTCGAAGGCTTCTCCCATAAGTAAACAAAGGGCAACCAATAGGGCGCTTATAACCCAACATGACATCATTTTCCGAGGCATTCTTTCAAAGACCATTCTACAAACATGACCAGCCCATTGTAATAGACGTTTCGCAATATATACGTAAATTAATTTCACATTTATCCGATTCAAGAGCTCATTCATACTGATTCTTTCCTCCCACATTTGACGTCGATTCGTATTGGTCATCGAGCAAATATATTGGTGATTGAAAACATGTAACTTGTTATACAGAACTGCTGTGAGTGACCAATTACCACTTTTTCCTACATTTTTATCTTTTAAACAAATAAACTATTCAATTTACTATTTCACTATTTTTACTACTTATTGTACAATAATTACCATCTCTTTTAATTTTTCATTTTTATAACCGAATTTTTTTGTTAAATATTTGCGATATTAGCTTTTTTAGGCTTATGCAAATAAGCCTAATAATTCTATAGAAAATATAGAAATAGAAATTGTCAAGGTTCAAAGAATAAAACACATTTTTACACACCTTCCCAAGAGCATTCAAATTTCAAGTCCGTCTTTTCATCTGTAGAAGGCGAAGTTTCTAATCCGTGTTTGTCAACATGTCGATAAAATTTGTTTGGACAAAAGAAATCAGTATTGCAGTCACGCCATTGACAAACTAAGGGTGTAGCGTTTATTAACATATTATATCGATCTTCCATCTCAATTCTACAAGTGGCTAATTGTAGCTTATCTTGAACAATTTTCCCTAATGATTTCAACAAGACATGATAACCATGATACATCACATGACGCAAAAGTTCCGTCCATTCTCCACACCCTGGTAACAAATAAATAAATATTTAAACACATTTGTTGAAAAATAAAAACAATTACAATGTGTTTCAGCCTTAAGAAGAGCTCACCTTGCTTTTCAAAACTACATTCATAAAAAAAAAAAGCATTTACACTGTCTCAATTGATATACCAATGTTTTCTCCCCCGCTACAAAAGACAGCAAAAACATGTTTCTAACTAACCTTCCCAAGAGCACCCTCTCCACATACAGCAACACGCCAAAGCTTTATCTTCCCTCCAATCTATTGAAAAAACATTGCTTCCATTAATGTTCCCTTTAGAGAAATAAAAAAATGTTTTGGCTTGAAAAAAACCTACCAATTACATCGCTTTGATGTTGACATCATTACCATTGATGAAATACTAATTTTAAAAGTTTTTTTTCTATATATATACTACTTACATTAAGTCTAAAATACACTACATTAAGTCTAGGTATTATTAGGATTTCAAGAGGAATAAATTGTTGTAGTGAAAGAACAGCTTTAAAAGAAGGTTTGTATATGCATTTACATTAGACGAATATCGAAAAATTCTTTTGTACATGTCACAGAGGATGCAAAAAATACATGCAAGCAGGCAATAAAAAGGCCAGATTTTCAATATTTCCAGTGGAAAAAAACCTATATTTTGAGAGAACAATTACTTAAAAAATTTAAATTTTCCAGAATTCTTTCCGCATCGTTGCATCAGATTCTCAGTGAAAAAAATGATGTGTGTGGGGGGAGGGGGTGACAGGAACAATAGAATTCCCTGCTTGCCTCACGCATAACACATAAAGAGTAGCTGTTTAAAATCTAAAAAATATTGTTATTTCTCATACCACTATCTTCTCTCATTTTTGCAACAAAAGCATCAGCATGCGCCTTCAAATGATCTGAAAAGATTTCATATTCAGTAGGTTCGATATCCAAACGCCATTGACAGTTCTCCCATTCGCACGCTACCATACAAATCTTTAGACTCCTCTTCTTTTGTTTGGGCATTTTCTGTAAAAAAAATCAACTTTAAAAGATATTTTTTAAAAATAAATCTACTTCTTTTTCTATTTGGTTTGAGTAACAAGAGACTTTTCCAGCCTATTTTTGCAACTATGGATACTCTTTAGTTAGTGTCCAGAGAGCAACATTGAACTGATTACCCAATTCCCCTCACATGGCATGGATTGACCTGGGCAAAGGTTTGCTCACTTGCCAAGTGAGCCACCGTGAGTGGAAATCGAACCGTAATCTCCCGTACAGGGTTGATGACCACTGTACCAAGTACACAAAAATGATGAATGATTGAAATTTGCAATCGAATACCAATTGAAGTCAAGAAAAATGCCAAAATTCGAGAACATAACACATCACTTTTTCGAAAAATTTCAGTACACATCAAATTTCTAGACATTAATTTTTTTTAAGAACAGAAAATTCAAGCAGAACACAATGAGTTTTCTAGGTACCATTTTCCGAGATTTTTTGCAGTTTCATAAAGAATTAGCATGGTTGCAGCATAAAAGAACCAATCAAATTTTATCAACTTCATTTCCTTGAAACGACATGGATCAATTTTAGCTGAGAATGCGATTTTGCACATATTACTTATGTTGTAGTTAATTTTGTGATCGTGTGTGATTCTATGATTCTAAAAACTAAACTACTACATTGCATTGTTTCAGTTTCGCAGTATTTTTTTCGTATAAAAATAAGGAAATTGGCGATAGACACCT
>JAUJPO010115212.1:0-21880 GCA_032270745.1 Tiaropsis multicirrata | reverse complement strand
TTCGATGGAAAATTGCAAGAAAAAGATAAAGAAATTCAAAAAGTCAAAAATGAGTTCGATGGAAAATTGCAAGAAAAAGATAAAGAAATTCAAAAAGTCAAAAATGAGTTCGATGGAAAATTGCAAGAAAAAGATAAAGAAATTCAAAAAGTCAAAAATGAGTTCGATGGAAAATTGCAAGAAAAAGATAAAGAAATTCAAAAAGTCAAAAATGAGTTCGATGGAAAATTGCAAGAAAATGTCCTTGAAATTCAGAAAGTCAGAGACAAATTTCATAAACTATTGGAAGGAAAGGACACACAAATAGAGGTTTTAACTGAAAAACTGAAAGAAACTGACGAGAAAGTAAAAGCTGCAGATGAATGTGGAAATCTCAACAAGAAATCCATCGAGTGCACCAAAAAGGAATTCAATCGAGCTATCGATCAAACTAAAATCTATCAACAACGAGCTATATTAAACACCGAAGAAGAACTCTATCGAGTTATCCTCTATCGAGTTATCCTCTATCGAGTTATCGACCAAACAAAGCTGAATATGGATTTTTGGGATGCTCTAGACAAGTTAACGACGAAGTTGAAAAGTCAGTATTTCCAAGAAATGAACAGAAAATTAGCAGAAGAAGATAAATTGACATTCAAGATTCTGACAATACCACACTGTCCTTATGTTTTCATCATCGAGAAATTCAAAACACAATTTGAAAATGCTAAAAAGACCGATAAGGGAATTCTTTCACCTGATTTCTTCACGGATAAAGGATACAAAGGACGATTGTTGGTAGATTTAAATGGTGACGCTGAAGGTAATGATGCTCATATCTCAGTTTTCTTTCAGAATTTAAATGGATCTTACGACAATTTCCTTAAATGGCCGATGCCATGGAAATCAGATAGTCTCATTCTTCTCATCAACAATAAAGAAGTTCAGAAATGGACCTCAAAAAGTACGGACTTTGGAGCAAAATGGAAAGATAATTTCAAACGACCAACCGGTGATGGAGGTGGATGTTTGGGATATAGAGATGCTTTCAAACATGAATTAATAGAAATTGTTACTGACAATGATATAGTTGCAATCAAATACGATATGGAATTTTGAATGAGCATTCTTCTATCATAACTTGAGTTTCGTGGAGCAGTATTTTATATGAATTTTTGTATGGATTTGTAAGAACAATTTAATTTTAGGAGAAGATTGTGTTGTTGCCATTGTTACCAGTTTACGGGGTAGAACATCTTTTGAGTGTCAATAATAATATTGATCAATAAAATTTCTCGTATATATAGTGAACAAATGATTTTTATGATTTAGCTTATAGGCAATATGTAGATGTTATATACAATTTAATAGTTACCTGGTAATTTTGAATTCAACTGAACATTGTTTTTTTAATTTGAACTCGCCAAAACGGTCCTGAACCTAAAACGAGCATTCTTTTTTTTTTGTACTTATTTATATCTGACCCGGCAAAACTGCCCTAATATGTGATCTGCTTGCTCTACTATGTGATCCCTGGCAAAATTGAATACATAGTGTAGTGAATCTTTCGGCAGCAGGAGTTGATTGTTCTGGTGAATCTGATGCAAAAGTTGATGGTTCTGGTGATTTTGATGCATGAGTTGATGGTTCTAGTGATTTTGATGAAAGAAATGATGGTCTTGGTGATTTTGCAGCAGTAATTGGTGATTTTGCAGTATGAATTGATGACTTGTGATTCTGATACAGGATTTGATTGGTCCTGGTGATTTTGCAGCAGGTGCTATTCGTCTTGGTGAAACGGCAGCAGGTGCTGTTCGTTTGGTGAAACGGCAGCAGGAATTCATGGTCTTGGTGATTCTGCAGCGGGAGCTATTCGTCTTAGTGATTCTGCAGCAAGAGGTGATGAGTCTGGTGATTCTGTAATAAGAGTATTACTAAAACTATCAATTACAAAATGATCAGAACCAATAACTCCTGCTGGAAAATCACCAAGATCTATCAGCTCCTGCTGGAGAATCACTAGAACCATCAACTCCTGCATCATACCAGCAACTTTTGCTGCAGAAATCACTAGAACCCTAACTCTTGCATCATACCATCATCTCCTGCTGCAGAATCACCAGGTTCATCAGGTTCTACTGCACCGCAGTCACAAGAGCCTTCAATTTCATTACCAGGTTTACTACACTATTCAATTTTTCAAGGGGTCACATATTAGCGCAAGCGGGTCACATATTAGGGCAAGGGTCACATATTAGGGCAAGGCACACATATCATTAGAGCAGGGGTCACACATTAGGGCAAGAGTCACATAATAGGGCTGTACAAGGTCTCTCAACACCAATGGACCAATTAAGGAATAGAAAACCACGGTGTAAAAATTATTAAATTTTGTTAAAATATTTGTCGTAATTTATAAGATAATATGAATTATGTACAATGTCGGTAGAAACTCGTCAACAGTTCGTCGGTAGAAAGCTCGCGTCAACAGTTCGTCGGCTACATAAACTCGTCAACAGTTCGTCGGCTACTTAAACTCGTCAACAGTTCGTCGGTAGAAAGCTCGCGTCAACAGTTCGTCGGCTACAGATATACCGAATACAAAAACTCGAAGGTAATGTTTGTCACAACTTGATTCACAATGAGTTTTTAATTCTTTTCGATGAGAGATTTCTACTGACAAAGAGGTTAAGTATGTACAATAGCTGTGTAATCTGCAATTTGTTGTACAAAAATTAAAATTTGTCCGCACAGAATCCGAACATGAATGTCGCCAAATCAAATATGACTCCAACCCATCCGACAATGTAACACCATCCGATTTTAGTGTTTTCACTTGCAGGGTCAGCTGTTGGAATCTTTATGATGAAAACAACCAGAGAAGCAGACATCGAAAATGCTGAAATAGAGAAAAATCAGTTGGATTGACTTTTTGTGTATTTTAGTCAGATTCAGATGTTAAGATTGGCGGATTACATGATGAGATTTTTATCGGACAGTTTTTATCCGACTAATTTTGTTCGATAAAGTAAACAAAAGGATTACTTTTAAAAACGACACATAAATTTTCCTTGTGTACATCAAAATTGGAAATGTATGAGCAGTCTAAAAGAGTCTAATCCATGCAAAAAGAACGAACCGGCACAGAAGAAGAACCAGGTGATATAACGACTCGGTAGATTTTTCGCAATCAACAGCAATAATATCAAAACAGTACCAATAGATGAGAACAGACAAGTCAAAACAGCTAATGCTCGAACAACTTGTGTCCAGGATTCCACATTATCTCCAAGAACCACACATTCGGCTTGACCAGGGTGTCCAGTGCATCGTTTCCATAAACCAACTCGGACAGGTTTATTATTGAACCATGACTTAGCCCAATCGTTTCCTGAAACACAGGCTACCACCAAACCTACCGAAATTAACCCCATTATAAACATCAGCAAGACTCCACATTTTGCCATTTTTTCGACCACTTTTTTTGTAAACTTGAAGCACGATTTTGTTTGATATTAAAAAGATTCGTGTTTCCCTGCTATTAAGTGTTTGTGGGATCGTACAAACTTTTGTTTCAGATTTTTACTCTTTTTTTCGATGGATTTCCGAAATCAGTTTTATAAAAATACTTGTTTCAACTGCGAATGAACATAAAACTAACTTTTGAAAGTAAACACATATTTTAATGAGACTTTATTTTGATTAATATTTTTACAAATTGGGCTTTGACCTTGCTCGTGTTTTTTAAGACAGCAAAGGGTCGATGAAAAGAAGTGAAACACGATTGAGTGTAAAACAGACGGGCAAACAACTCTCTTAAATTTATAAACGATTATATGCCCGTATGTTGGACTCCCTCCGCAAAAACACAAGACAATTACCGAGCTCTTTCCGAAGGTCTTTTGAGATTTCCATCACAAGATTAGAAACAACGGTATTAACCTTTTCGCGATACCCCGATTGCGCGTGAAGTCATTTTCGAAAATATTTGGACTTCTACGAAAAATGCGCAAAAGGGTATTTACGCAATCCGCAATCTTTATTGATAGGAATTCGGGTGGCAGGTTTTGGAAAGACAATTTTATTGCTCGTTGACTTAAAATCGAGTTGAGATATTTCTAATAAGTTTACCAACAAAAAAACAACCTCGTGGCCAGGCCAATAAGCTTTCTGATATTCTTATATTACAAGTGTTAGGCTACCGTGAAAATCACATGGGTCTCTATGAACAACTATAGACGACGCTTAGGTAAACGTTAGCCTCCCCTGTTTCTCATTTTTCCCGCGCGACCGCCGACGGTTCACCCTGGAACTAAGGTTGAACAAAAAACAAATGATTTGAACGATCCTTTATAAGAATTTCTTATTGATTTTGTCTTCTGATGGTAGCTATGTTTTGAAGCTTTCACGACATCCAATGTCGTAGCTTGATTTTGAAGGTTTTCTTTTAACTTTTTAAATCAAACGAAAAACTTTCTGAGAGAGCGAGCGTAAGTTGTCTGGTTAACTCTCTAAATGTGGCGGTTGTCATGGTGATAAAGATACAATGACAATTTATAAATATGCAATTCCTATTTTGATAAGGTTTAGCTCTTAACAAACAAACTAACTTCAAGTATATTGTATTCGCAATATTCTTCAGACACACGGAGGAGAGCTTTAACTTCTTTTTACAGTAAACATTTATAACCAACAACCCTCCATCGCATATCGTATATCATTTTTTATTACGAAAATCAGAAATTGGTTTATTTAAAATGCAGGATTCAAAGGTAAACAAAGTTTGCACAAATATAAACTTTTTTGTGATGCAAGATTTTTGGTGTCTGAAACACCAACACCGCATGAGAGAAGAGGGATATCCAAAAAAACGTTTGTCTTGAGAAGGTTTCAGGAGAGTATTTTTGTTGATAAAATGGCAACTTGTTCAGATTGGAAGAATCCTGAAGGTGATAATAAACCGTTGGTAACTCATTCAGGGATTGAACATAATCTCAAGAAGCTTTCATTAGCGGATGATCATACCTCAGAGCAAAAGGGTTGCGTCGGTACCAATAACCAAGAGATGGATACTGGTGCACAAGTTACATCAACGAAAGAAGACAAAACAGTGGAGAACACATCCAGCCATGGTAAAAACATTTATTTGGATTGATTCTCTTCGTTCTTGTGATGGAAATTTAAAGGTTATTAGGCCTACTTAAATCATTTCGCAAATACGAAATGGGTGTGGTAAAATAGCATAGTATATGCTGTCTATGGCAAATATACTGGTTCCTGGTAATCACCGACATGAAAACTTCAATTCATACACCCCTGTCTCTGTGCTAAGGCAATGTTTGCTCTCCATCTGATAATTCTAGGTAGTCCTTTGAGATAATTAATAATTGGAATATTTTTAAATAACGTACGGACATGTGCGATGAAAACCATAGAATGGGTTATATTTGGCCCAACTCAATGGGAATGAGTTTCAACAGCAACATAAAATATTTGTCCGGAAGAAGCTTTAAGGTAGTTCACGGCAAGCAAGGGCTCATTTAACTGATTACTCTTGATGCACGCCCTTCAAAAGGGCAAAGGGCGAATGGTAGACGTATCTCCAGTCGTCACTAGTAGGTGTAGTTTACAGAATTTTATTCGGGTTTGAAAGTTAACATGAAATTGATTTATTGATGAAATCGGGAATTTAAAAATAAGGATGAGAATTGTTATTGAAATTTCACCATGTTTACTTATTTTCCTTCCAACCATAATGAAGCAGAGGGGAAGCCACGACTTGCAGTACCTTTTTCCTAGAAAAAATATCTTTATCGTACCGCTCACATCAGTTGTAGCGTGTGGTGTCTTTATCAATGCTGGGGAGCAAATACAAAAGTTTTGTCTCTAAGCTATTTTCGACGGCCCTTTAAATAAGACTATCAGAGTCACAATCTCTGTTCATAATAATATAAAATGAGCGCTAAGATTCCTTTGTTTCACCTTTTATAGGTAGTGTTAGGATTGTTGAGCTTACAAAATATTTCAACACTTTTAAAACTACCTATAAAAGGTGAAACAAAGGAAATGACATTGAATTAAAGAATCTTGGCGCCCCTTTCACTTTGACCTTCGCTAGGGGACGTTACCCACCACCACGCTAATTTTTTTGGGAGGGTTAAGTTAAGAGAGACTATACTAAACTATTATTGGTCTGGTACAGGCTATGGTAACATATTTGTGAGCTGAGAACCTCAAATAAAGAAAACAAACCAACAGTGAAGGACAAAAGATTGTGGTTTTTATATGGAATATTGAAAACCCACGCATAGATGTCATTCTTCCAAATATTTGTCTTTGGATTCGATTGTCAAGGGTATATAAATATTATGGCTCATAAAGTTGCGATCGCTTTTTGATTGAGGTATTCTTTGGGCGACTTTACACTGAAGCTTTTTAAGGACAAATCGAAACAAAGGCATTTATTACACGGATGAAAGGAAATTATTAAAAGAGTGCGGCTTTCGCGAAAAAAGGCGAAAGTTTCTTCACTCGAAAAACTTCTTCCAAGAGATGGATGAAATATACATGATATAAACAAATAATTGAGAAGCTTCATTTCGAAAATAGTAAAAATTTATTTAAAACGTTTCGACCATCGTCCAACAGTCATCAGTTAAAAATGATCAAACTAGAAAAAATCTACAAGTTGTTAAAAAGCTAAAAATCGATTAAAAAGGAAAAAATCAATGATGCGTGAATAATCAAGAACGATTTAACGACCACGCTGGAAAAGACAAAAATTCTCATGTGCTGAAACACACCATTGACACCGGACACAAAAGTATCACAATGGAAGACATAAAAATTATCAATAAAAACTATCAAAACTATTATAAAAGAAAGGTTTCCGAAGCTATTTACATTAGACAAAGGAAGCCATTTTTAAATATTCAGGATAAATCCGTTCCTTTGAAACTTTTGAATTAATTTTATGGAATCATTTATTCCTTTGTTTTTAGTCTATTAGCCCTCACGTCATTGGTCCCCTATTCCCTCTTGCATCGTTCAATTTTTAGCCTTTTTGTAAATTTAATATTTATTCACGCATCATTGATTTTTTCATTTTTAATCGATTTTTAGCTTTTTAACAACCCGTAGATTTTGATGACTGTATACTAAAGTTGGTAAGCCCAAAGCAACATTTTGACATACATGATATCATTTTGTATCCTTTTTTTAGTACCTTACTTTGCAACAAATCAATTGAAAAAACCCTCAAAATCAAACTGCAAGGGCTCTATGGTACTCGAAATTTTACGGAGAGTGTTGACTTCCAAATAATGAGCAAAAACAACACAGCAAAACTTTTAAGAACCTTCTGTATCCGCCACTGATTCTAACTGGGTCAAAAAATCTAAAGAAATTGAGATTTTCTAAATGTATAAAAAGTAATAAAAACAAATTGAAATAACAATTTCTTGCATGCTTGTGAAGACTTAACAATCACTTAAGCCAGTACGTGATGCGGCTTTTCTTTACACCCACAAGTATCATAAGCCACAAAAAGATAGAAAGGAACGGCATACTGTTGCTTGTTGAGAAAGGTGTGAGCATTTTGCATTGAGAACATACAGAACAAAATGTTTAGAAATGTGTGAGTATTTTGTATTGAGAACAACACGAGAACATACACAGAACAAAATTAACGTATATGAAAATTCCCATACTTTCAGTTTCTCCTAATCTTGAGAGGATTTTAGTATTCATGACTTTAGAACAAGTGCCAATGCTTTACCCTCCTGCCTTCTCTATTTTCAATTCGAAAATCTTAATTTTTGACCTGAGAAATAAAATGCGCGTTTAGTTACAAGTACAACGCAATAGATTTCGGAATTTGGTCTTTTGGAATGACTTGAAAGTAAAAGAAATGCAAAATTTACCAAATATTCACTTTCTTGAGATTTTGACCGTTTTTTTGGTCATATTTGGACATCGAGTGAACGAAAATACAAAAAGCCTTGATTCAGTTATACTAGATTATGTCCTAATAGAATCAAATAATAATTGGTTTAAACACGGAATTTAAATGGACGTTCAACTTCTCTTGTTTCTTTGAAGCCATCCGCATTGCCGCAAAAGAAAAAGAATAAATACGACACAGTTACATAACATCCGTCCAAATTCCGTCATATTATATATTCATGGGTTTTGAATGCCAAAAAAGCCTAAAAAGGTATTGCTAAGGAACGAAATTATCTTAAAGAACTTTTAAATATTTTTTGGCCTGCAAAATCCGACATAAAAGCAGTTGGAAAACAAAAAAATGCACTTTTAATTATTAACATTTTTAAATCGTCTTCCTGGCCTCAAATGAATTTTTTGTTGCTTAAAAAAATATACTTGTTGAAGTTTAAAGATTGCATAATAAAGTAATGAACGTTAGAATTCTGCACTCTCAGAAAATGATCTGCACTTTGAGGTTAAACTTTTAAACTTTTCAGTCGGATTTTCTACTTAATGTCGGAAAAATTGTCTCAGTTAATAACCTCATGAGTATTGCAATCATCTATCAAAAATAGAACAGTTGAGATTTTTGACGTTAGTTTTGCAGTTCTGAACAAATTAATCCCAAGTGACATCTTGCTTAAATTCATTGTTTCTTTTTTTGACCCATACTTAATACCAATACGGATGGTTCAAAAAAACAAAAATTCAACAAAGGACGTTGAACGTCCATTTAAATTCACCGTGATTTTATACATCTATAATCGGTACATTGATTGGTGTCACTTACATTTTCATCAGAGATCTGGATTTTGCCAAGTGATGCCATTCTATGATGATTTTAGTTCTTTTTTCGATATTTTAAAGATTAATTGAAATTTCGCAATTTTTCCGAGAAAAAAAAAACGATGCTATCACCTTTATCGGCAAGTGTCTAATGAGCCTTCCAGCTCTCTCGGAATCACTCGGAATCACCGAATCTAGTTAATTAGACCTACTTTAGTTAGCCGCGTCAAATCTAGTTAATCAAGGTCGCCAAAGGATCGAAAAATGATTGAAATGAGTTTTTCAGTTTAAACTTTGACTTTCGACGGTCGATCTTCAGTTGACTTAACAATTACATTCGACACGCCAAAAACCCGACCGACTGATTAAAGTAGGCCTTATTGATTGAGATTGTGATTGACTTTAATTTCAATCCATCTCTATCAAATGAACTGCTATGAACTTTACTAACCCGTCGCTTCCAACATCAAAAGCATGGAACTTTACTCTGATTGGTTTCTCTTCGGTTGTTATGGTGACGTTACATTCTTCGTTTTGTGGGTAAAATTCTGGATAATTTGGTGATGAAATAAGACCATCAGGTGCTGTCAGGTTGGAATGGCATTGGTCTAAATAAATCGTGATGTGGTGAAAAGAGTTTCGAAAATAGTAATCAGATACCAAAATACTTAGTCAATTTCATACAATGATAATGGCCCTTGTTGTTTAAGTCCTATTTGATAAACTACATTTCTTATGTCAGGTCTGGGGTGGTCGTTGCAGTTTTCCGGGCCAAACCTTATAAATGCTGACACAAGCATTTTTCGGTCCTTTCAAAACAATAAAAGTGCATGCGCAGAACGGCTATTTCAATTCAATCCTTGTTTGCATGTTCTTTGTGGACCGTTCTGAAATCTCAGATCTTACATGTAAACACCATGAGGTTATAGTCCGTAGACTGATGTGACAGAAATCTTAGTGCGGGCGAACTGAAATTCACGTAAACGGGCCCTAGAGAGGCAATTCTTTCACTATTTTTAACAATGAGACTGTTGATAAATATACCGGAACTTTGTCGCGTCTAGATGAAAACTATTTTCTTTACTTGATGATGAAGCAGGGAACAAGTGAAAAGTGGAAAGTGAATTCAGAAATAGCGAGACTTGCTTTTAGTCTATATCCTACCTTGCGATTGTGCTGGTTTATCGATGGCTGAGTATCTAGCTAAGAAGCCGTCATCACTCTTGGAATCATCCGAAAAGAACTTGACACACAGTCTGTTTGTGGTTGAAACGAAGGGTGGAGGAATAGAGCTACCACAAAATTTGCTTTCTCCTAATCTAGATACACAGTCTCCGTCCATCACTTTAACGAAATCATTTCTGCAGTTTTTGTCAGGTGATACAATATTCATCCTATAAAGATATGGTAAAGTAAAGTGGTAAAACGAGAGATACAATTAAGGGGCTCTTAGTGAAGGGTTGAAGGGACCTCCAAAGACAAAGACGTATTTTCAATGCTGTTTTGACTTAAACATATAATACGATTTGATGTTGACGTATTTTTACCTCCTACACTTTTTCTAGAAATTTGATCCATATGTGTGGTATGTATGTATTTGGATTAAATTAATATATTTTTTGTAAAAAGGATGTTTATCTTGAGATATAAACTCGTGGTTATGAGCTTCTGAATATCAATATTTTTTTTAAGAAGTAATCAGTTGGTCAATCGATTTTATGTGAAGTAGAGAGGATGCAATGGAGAACAAGAAAGATGCCTTAAGAACAGAAAGTCATAAAAATATCATAGAGAAAGCACAAGATGACTCCAGGGAGCATAACGCGCACGGTGAACGTCGGGTAGATGAACATAACGCAGCTGGTGTTCATGAAGATGATAATCACCAAGCTGCTGTTGGAGGAGAGACTGTGGTTCCAAGTCCTCAAGAAGTTGGGATGGAAGAATTTGAAAGATTGAAAAGTGAGAATGAGAAACTGAAACGGGAGACTAAGAATATGATGTTTCCAGATATAGTGGAGAGGATGAAACAGGGTATTGATGAATTGAAAAGAGGTTTGGATATGGAAAAACTGAGAGCTGAAAATGTTATGTTGAGGACCGAGAAACAGTTTCCCGTTGAAGTTAAATCTTTGAGACATGAGAAAATATGCTTCGAAAAGTTATACGAATTGATGAAACACGAAAAGGATGAGATTGAGCGTAAATATGTTGAACTCAAAAAAGCAAACGTCAGAAAGGAAAAGGAAAAAGAAAAATTGAGAAAAATCCACAAAATGGACTTCAGTGGATTGTCTGTTGGCAATTTCTTTTTAACGGCCTCTCACATGATACTCGAAGAGACATGTTGTTCTCGTTATTGCGAGTGGTTCAACACCTTAGAGGAAAGATTCGATGATACTCGGCGTTTTATTTTATGGAACGATTGTCTGATCATTCGTTTCTTTCTGTCGCATAAACGTTTGACAAATTTTGAAATCGACATCAGCAAGTTTGTAGACAATGCAGAAAAGTGGAAAAAAATTGACGTAAAATGTGTTAAACTACTTCACCCAAGGAACAGTGCATTGTCACAAGACTTTGACTATAGGGGTGACACGAGATGGGGGTGTCTTGAAATTTCGCGCAATTGCTGGTTAGAAAAATACAAAGGCTTAACAAACCATATCACTTATACCATGTTTATCATGAGAAAGGATAGTGAATAGAATGACGAATGGGGTCCAGAATATTCCAGTTAAAATTCGAGTTAATAACAAATTCTTCACTCGAGTTAATAATAAGTATTCCAGCACAGAAATGAAAATTTAAAGTATTGAGCGTTTTATGAAGTGAATCATTTGGAAAAAAGTTATTTTTCTTTTGACTGATCAAGCATACATACCTTTCAAAGTTGAGTTTGATGACTTTTTCTTTGGGTACTTGAATGATATGAACACACTCCATGTCACTTGGGTATTTGTTTGGGTAACCAGGGGAAGTGAAATTCCCTACCCTATCCGTGTAAATTCCACCACAACCGTCTATGAAAATAGATTGATAGATAGATAAACTGAAGATATGTAATATCAGTCATTTTAAGGAAAAGAAAAGATTTGATATATAAGAAACTTAAAAAGATCTAACTAAAAAGAAAATCATGTTTTTATATTTTTGAATATAAGACACGCGATGTCTCAGAGTACCCACTACGTAACAGAAAGCACAGCGCTAGTCACTAAGAGATCACATGCTCTGTATTCATTCCCTTCACAAAATACAGAAGAACCTATAATGATCGTCGCTATAAGCTGCAATTCCTGGCATAGATACCCATATATACTTTGCTTGCTATACACGTTCAGTAGAGTCGAACTCGGACCTCTTTGACAATAGCGAAAATTCATCATTTAAAAAAATCACGCTTTTCATAGTGCAGTTAAAAAAAATAATTCAAAATATATTCTGAGTATAAAAAGTAAAGAAATGTTTTTACCATCTCCTGGACAAGGATTGTGAATATTACACCTCTGCTCTGTTGGTGGTTTAGTATCCTGGCGACAATCGTCATGGTGTAGCGTAACTAAGCTACCATCTTTAAGTGTCTTTTGACATAATACGTCTCTGTTCTGAACACCGGTCCCACAAATTGTCGAACACTAAGAAATAGAATGACAAAAAACGTTTTAGGCTGATAAAGAACTATAGTAAAAAAAAATTAAATCTCTTTTGTTATTGAAAGCTAAGCGCGCGCAATTTGCTGGAAATTGCCTTCGCACGTCTTGTTGTTGTGGAAGCCCAGGTTCGTGGCTCACAGATCGAGAAAATTGACGTTTACTGACGTGGTGAGCAGGGACGCATCTTTCGTGACCTGGAAATTGCCATGCGTTACCGCGATTCCTGGCGGTGGTGGGTCGAATCCATTTTCTTGACTGCAGTCGAATGATAATGATGATGAAAAAATGAAAACTTGATATTTATGTTGAACAAAAATCAGGCTGTGTAAAGGGTAAAGGCTGTGTAAAGAAATTGTCCACCTACCTCACCAAAGGGTTGTGCTATCCATTCAGCCGGACATGGTTCTTTGTTACAAGCTTCCGTATCTGCTGGTCGTGCACCAGAGCACATATTCATATCCAAATCAAACTCAATACCATTTGCTGATTTTTGCACACATCGAACATTTCGCCGTTTGTAGCCAGCATTGCAGGTCTTACTGCAGTCGCCCCAATAAGATGTTTGGTACCTGTAAACAAAAACCAAAAAGTTGTTGAGATTTTACGTGATATTTTTGTTGGCATATTTGGGAATACCCAACCAATCTTGTCCTATTTAGAGTGTTCTTAGTAATATTGATTTTAGAAGTGAGAATTTGTTGATCGGCACTCCCTTTGGTGATATTCTCTTTCTAAGTTAACATTCATAACCTGTAAAGACTTACACAGGAGGGCATGCATCTTCTTTACATGGATATTGTTGAGTAGGTGGTCTTGAGCGTTGATCACAATGATTTTGACGTACCGGTGAACCGTCATCCAATCGTCGACATTCTGCTGTGATCGTCTCAATACCTAAGAAAGAAGAAAGAACATATTTACTGAAGTATACACAACAATATAATAAGCGAAACATTTTTATTGTAAACACAATAGTGAACGACAAATTTGAGGTACAGTTTCTTAGCGTGCACAATGACAGCTTGAGCTTGAGCTCTGCTTTATCAGGAAAAGTCCATACCACCAGTGTTGAGGATATAGGGCATCCAGGAGGGTTTGAAATTTCCAATATCCTAGGATATCCAGTGGGGAGGGGTAAGAATTTGAAGACCAAAGATATCTATGGATGGCGGGGTTCGAAGATTTCAGCACGAATATCAAGGGGAGCTGGTGGATACGAAGATTTCAGCATGGACATCCAGGGGAGCTGGTGGATACGAAGATTTCAGCATGGACATCCAGGGGAGCTGGTGGATACAGGAGAGTATGGACATCCAGGGGAGCTGGTGGATACAGGAGAGTATGGACATCCAGGGGAGATGGTGGATACGAAGATTTCAGCATGGACGATGGTGGATACAGGAGAGTATGGATTCTTTTTGGAAAAGCCTATTTACAAATTAAGTAGTTCTTTCAGTCTTAATTTTTGAAATGGTGTGAACACTTACCTCCACCACAAGAAGATGAGCATCCTGATTTGATCTTTGACCAACTGTATTCTTCCTTCTTACCACCTGATGCGATATCAGATCTCTTAACTCCATTGCTCAACTCTAATGAACTTTGACCATACAAATTGTTCATGCTGAACCCCATGTCACGTAAGGATTTCAACGCATCAGCAATGCCGCCTGTTAGTGTAAATGAAAGAAATAAGAAGTGTCTGATAGTGATCTCATTTGTTGTAATGGAAAATACAGACTAGATATAAAACTTAAATAAATAGTGAAACCATATATGTCATTAGTCTCCCTATCAGGAATCTCGATCCTTGCCGGAGAGTGTAAGAATATAGAAGCCAATACGCTGTGCTTTCATGATGTTTTACGGAGTACAAGGTTATTTTTATTGCAACATTTCATAACGTGTGGTGGTGGTGGTGGCATTTTTACCAACACACGTATATCATTGAAGAGAAAATCCAAAACCGATATACCTTATCGGGTAAAAAGGTCGGGGAAAAAGTCCCGGAGAAAAGTACATCGGGAATCCCTAATAATTTGGTCAGTTTTCCCCCGATAAGTTTATACTCAGACCTGCACTGTTTGATGACTCAGCAATATTGGATCGTTCATTTCCGGTGACACACGTCAACCCATCACCATCACACACACCACAACGATCAAATTTCACGCTCGATCCAAGCTTCTTGTCACATCCAACGGGCTGAAAATCAAGAGATCACGTTGTTCTTTAGTACAAAAGAATTGTTTGAATAAAAAAGACAAATCTTTTGTCTCGATGCTTCGTTCTCCAAACTCATTTATAAGACTCTACTTTAGCAGGAGATAAGAAAATGCAGGTCACAGAAAATTGAACTTATGACAGTCTTTAAAAGAACTTTTCAAAAGCAACTGATAAACTATGCAAAACTGTTAAACTATACTCGTTTTAGTAAGTCATGTGCTAGTCTATAGTGAACATTGTTTCTTTACTTAAATCTCCTTAAAATTACCTTAGGGTGATTAATTTCGGCGGGAACAAAATTTGGATAATTTGGCGGGAGTTCAATTTGTCAGATGGCAAAAAATTAAATTTAGTAGGAATTTAATTTGAAAATAAATTTGACGGGACTTAAATTTCACAGATAACGGAGAAAGTTAATTCTGGCGGGAACTTTATTTGGCGGGTTCTTGGCAAATTTCTACCCGCAAAATTTATTTACCAAAAACAAAACAAAAATTTTTTCCTACCACGCACTGTCCGTTAATACACTTATCGGAGAAAGTTCCATCATCTGTTTGATCACAATTTGTTCCATCCATAACATTGCCGAAATTGTATCCATGTCCTGTTTGTGCGATGAAACATCCTAATTCACACGAGGCTGAAAGGAAAAGGATTAAAATTAATTTTCACCTGCGGTGAAAATACTTTTTTGAAGCTAACGATGGAAAAGATATTGTTATCAAATTTATATTTTGCGCGGACTGATTTTTGGGATTTCGCCAAGTAGCTCAGAAAGTGAATGTTAGCCCTCCTTTCTGACTTGGGTAAAAAGAGGAAATGGTGACAAATCACACTGTACAGTGCTTCAATTCCGCATCTACATCTATAACCCAGTAGGCAAGGAACGTTGTTTTAACATCCACCAGAACGTTATTTGGACGCTGAAACAATGTTGGAACATTGTTTTGTTTCTACTGGGGTGAGAAAGTTTACAAGGGCGCTAAGTTTTGTTGTGGTGAGAAAATTTACAAGGGCTAAGTTTTTGTTGGGATGAGAAAGTTTATAAGGGCTAAGTTACCATCTTTGTTGATTGCTGGGCTATTGTGAAGATTTCACGGAAATTAAACCACAAAAAAATAATTTATCAGAAACTTACAGATTTTAGAGGGTTTGAATTCCCATTCAAATTTTCTTTCGCCAAATAATCGTCCATTTAGATTTGAACATTGAAATGAACGATATGAAAGACTGACCGTCCCATTTGCACAACTCTGAAATTAAGAAGAAAAAAAACGTAGAAGTAAGAATACACATCTCTGACTCTTTTCTGGAACAGGTTTCGTTTTACTAATCGCCGGGATATCGGATATCGGATAAATTTCTAAAAACCTTTGATATGACGGAGAGTTTTGCTTTTGTTCATATTCCTTCTCGGGAAGGAAGTCGATACTCTCCGTCGACTTTTGAGTACCTCCTCTGAGTTTTCTGCTAATTGCCACAAATAGCGATCCAGTTCATATGAGTAATACTAGCAAGATTAAAAAAGAGAATTTGGATTCTAAATTAAATTTAATTACAAACAAATCTTTACCATATAATTTTAATTACCTGAGTGTTACAGAGTCGATATGTTCTTGATTCTCCTTCGCAATATTTCCCTCCATTGCTTGGTCTAAATGAACAAAATCAAAACAGCCAAGTCAGTGGAGCAAGTAAGTAGTTACACAAAGTTTTATGTGGTATCCCATGAAATAAACGAATTTCATTTGATGTCAAGGAACCTTTGAAAATGATGATTGAGCCACCAACGTTACTTGGTGAAATCTCAAATTAACCCAAATTCTGCCGTATAACATAAGTAGGTCAATTGTGTGGGGTTTATAGTAGAGATTTGTAAAAGGCGTCCGATGTAACGACACCATAATACCATATCAGAGACTGTATGTAATTTCTGTCTGAGGAGAAAACGTAAATTGAACTAGCCGACGCATCTGACCTTGGAGCTGTGCAATGTCGTTGTCTGAATTGAACGCCTCCGCCACAACTTCTTGTACAAGTTTGATAATCGTCCGCCCATGATGACCACCCACCGTCTGTGGCGTGCATTTCTGATGATGTAGATATGCAACGGCCATGGTAACAAAACTTAAAAAGCAAAACAGAAAACAGGTTTGATCCGCCAAAATATAATCATTTATGGTTTTCCACAGTTATTTATAATCTAGTAGATATCCTGCTATTGCGGCCATTTTAAAATTTATTTTTCTGGTCTACCATTTTGTTTTCAGAGTTTTCTAATATGAACTAACTAGGTTTAGCAACTAAACTAATTTGAGAGTTCGTGTTGTTACACATTTTCCAATACTTGTTTAAGAAAGTAGTGTTTAGACAGGTCTGTTTTCCTCTCATCTCAAACCGGTTACCGTCAGTGACCGTGAATAAATATCGTGGAAAAGTGACTAATAGATTGGTCGATGAAAAATTACTAGAGTTTCCTCGACTAGAAATATTCCCGACTTTTTTCTCCCGCCTCTTTTACCTTATTGTCAGCACATTTAGTTCCATCAGCAGCCGGATATAAACTTCTAAAACATTTGTCAGCATTTGAAGGGTTGGTACACGACATTGTTGAACACAGATTTTCAACCTGTTATGAATGGATTTATAAAGAAGGCTAGTTTTAGTCTCATTTAAGAAAAGATTCTACAGGAGCACGTCCTGCTTTTATGTCTTTTTGCGGGGTTGTTCCCATTAGAAAAATAAAAGTTGCAAATAACATGAAATTGCATAGAGACACTTGTATTTCTTATTAACTTGAGAATGGTCACAGGCCGAAATATATTGCTTTAATGTTTTAAAATCTTTTATTTTGAAAATAACACGAATTCCGTGAATTCTCGTATTAGTAGAAAGCGTTTACTGTTGGGTCGTATCACTACACTTTGACTCGAATAGTTGATCCAAATCTATTTTAGCCTTTTTGCGAGGCTCTATTTCATACAAAAAGAATGCTCTTGAATTACTTGAAATAACAACTAACATTTCTCGTACAAAGTTTGGAACCAGTGCCGTACTGCATTTCACATTGCTTACTGACGTCATACAAAAAGCCTGCTTTGTTATCCATCTTTTCATAATCCACACCATGTGTAAAAACCGGAACGTCGTTCAAACATTTCGATTGCTCTTTCCTAAAAAGGGAGACATTTTCCTTATCTTGTTAAGAGACTCTATTTAGATCTTTCTCTGTTGACAATATATTGAGTTCAGTTCAAGCATCAACAAATATTCTGTTCATAAGGTAACTTATCGAACAAATCTTAGTCGGAGAAAAGTGACTAGAACTTTAAAAGTGATTGGTTTTAGGCTATTTTTAAATTTTTATCGGAGGTGACTAAAGTTTTGTCCGGTCAATTTTTTTTCCGGTAGGTATGTCTCCTGTTAAAAACTGTTCGGAAATGTCGGTCTAAGAAGCCGTTAACATAATTTTTTTCGCCTCATATCATTTAAACTATCATTTTCATCAAATTTAGTAGATAGATTGAATTTTGAACCTGCCTGCTCTCAAAAAAGAAAACCTCGAATAGTTTTTTAACGGATAGAACTGGTAATTGGCTTTTCCAGAAAAAATCCATATTCCCACTGTTGAGGAAGTCGATTTTTCTTAACGCCAATCCCCCTGGATATCCGTGCCGAAAATTTCGAACCCCTTGGATATCCTTGGTCCTCAAATTCTTACCCCCCTGGATATGCTAGGATATTGAAAATTTTTAACCCCCACCCCCTGGATATCCTTGGTCTTCAAATTCTTACCCCCTGGTTATTCTAAGATATTGAAAATTTCAGACCCCCCTGGATATCCTATATCCTCAAGGGGGATACGGACTTTTTCTGGAAAAGCCCAATCAAGGCAAACTGAAGTTGGTGTAATGTAAACAGGTGCTTACTTCAAGAATTGTCGAAGGTAATTTCTGCTGCATCTTGACCAATGATTCCTATTGTCTTTCCAATCTTCAGAGTTGATATTGGATGCCATGAGATATTCGTTATCAGGACAAATGAAGGAGCTTTCGTCACCATCGTGGTTCATACCAAGGCTGTTAGATGGAAAGAATAGAAGGTAAGCATCATCTGTTTCTTCTTCAACGTAAGTAAGTTAACCAGAGAAGCTTAGTCTCTGTAGTTGCCATAAAGCGAATGCGTTTATTCCGCCTAGACCATTAGGTGGGGGTGGAGGCGGAGCACCGCACCTAAAGACTTGATTCATCTTCAAGGTGAAGGGGGTTGTTATGGGTTTCATAAGATTAAGGATATTTCAGCTTCACTTAGGGGAAATGTCTCATGAAAGTCTGGAAAAACGTATTATTTACTATCACCATTAAACATCGGGATATGTTTGCTTAAATCTGCTTCCCGCCAGAATGACAACAATATACACAAAATTTCCAGATGACGTTATTCCTATAAGATATACTTAACTTTTTGGGAAACTTAATTTTGAACATCTTTGTGTAAAACATAAATTAGGATAACCAATCTTTAAAATCAAGTAGGGAAAGGTGGTTGGAATTAAAACGACTCACCTATGTCCGATGTTATGCGCCACAGTGTAAACTAACTCTAAGCCATTATCTTCATTAACAGAGGCTGAATAAGGCCACAAACACATTCCACCAGTTTCAGTTAAACCTGTAACAAAAAGCGTTTAATTTGAACTACTGCTGACTCAGCTTCCCTCTACATTATTTATTGTAGCTCAGGCGTGAGAAATATTTTTTGAATGAAAGTATTAATTTTTTATCCGCTTTACCTCTGGTATCGCATGGTTGATTTCGATCTGCACAGATGTTGAACCTAAAAAATAACAAATTAGTTATGCTCGAATCGGCTCATCGAAATGTATAATAAGAAAGCCTAAGAAAATGATATGGAATATTAAATTATCGTTTTGAAAAATATTTCCCCGTTAAAGTAGGTTGACATGAACGATTGATTTTCGAACGATCGAATCGATCGAATGGCAATCGAATCAACCACATTTACCAATCTTATTTCAATTGATTCCATTGTCTTCGATACCAATTGAATAAATCGAGCACAAATCGAACACCAATTGAAGCCAATCGATCATCAATCGAAGCCAATCGAACATCAATCGATTGCCATTCGGTTTGCGTTCGATTTAATTCGATTGATTACGCCTGGGTGAACACTCTATATATTCCTGGTGTAAGAAGTGTTTGTGATTTCTATACCTGGTCAGTAAAATAGCGTAGTCAAAATGGTCATCAGATCTATCATCGACGTCACTCGAAAGTTGTGCCCAGTTTCCAAAGCTTTTCAAGGTATTTCTTGCGTGATGGTTGATGACCAATCCAGGCTGTTAAAAGAGAAATAGTTGTCAAGTATTTTCATACTCCATAAGAAAAGTATGGTGGAACATATTTGTTTACTTTTTACCAAAATTCTTATGGTATATTATATTTACGTAGATGTAAGAAGAACCAATTATTTTTGGAGACAGAAATTGATAACAAATTACCTAGTTAAGTTCAAACTTTTATGAACATCAAAATACAATACTATAAATAGGTGACGTAGTAGACGGTTGCTTTCCTAGACTGGGAAAAATAGATTTCACTCGCGACACATTCTTAAGAAAGAAATCCTCACCACGTCAACAGTATGCAATTGTAACTTATTTATCCCAAGTATGACGAGATTCTGTCCAATACTTGCGTCGCGCAGCAACCGTGCCACATTATTCATGACAACCAATGCAAATTGAGTTGCAGCATCTTCACCATGGTAATTCACCATCTTTTGATCAACCACAACTAGAGCTTCGATATACCTGTAGTAGAAATGATTGCTGTACAGTAGAGATGAGAATACTTACTTTACATATTAGAGCTTCGATGAGTGTTGGCTTCGCTCGTTCACATGAAGCCAATTCCTGGAATACAACAGTATCAGTATTCCGGCGGTGAAACTCGCACCATCGTTATCTCATCAATCTTCATCATAGATCGGTGTACTCAAAGAAAGTTTCTGTGATTGTTAAAGAATCCTTTGTTTATCTCTACGTAATCCACCCCAAACCGCATCACTCATCTTCATCATCACTCATTTTCATCTTCACTCATCTCCATAGTCAGATCTCGAGCGACTCAACTTTTTTTACTTACCTTTCATTTTTGTCTAGCTCTTTATCTTTTGCTTCTTCTTCTTCCTCTCCTTCTTCCTTTTCATCAACAGTTTTTGTTGTTGTTTTTGCTTTTGTTGTTGATTTGGTTTGTGTTGGTGTTGATGATGTTGATGTTGGTGTTGATCTTTTCAGTCTTATGTGAGGATTATCTAGACATAGAATGACATTCCTTTTATTTTTGGCGACTCGCAAAAACAATAGTTGTTTAAGAATTGATTTTCGTATAACCACAATCCCGGACAATTTTAGGCTTCTTCTCCTCCTCTAAATGAAATAAAAGGTGTGTTAAATCAGACTAGGACAATTTCGATAGAATCGGTATCGTCTGAGTGAAACTTGTTGAAGAGATTGAATAATCAGTTTTTTTTTCTCTATCACTCAAACAGGCATTCTCCTTCGGGTGTTGAGCATGAAGCTTCAAACCGACTCTCGACTCACAATTGCCAGCTAATAGTGAGTTGTGTAAGGTGTGGTAACATTAAATTAATTGTTCAACCCCTCGATGATAGGATAATATATGTACTTTACTGACTGAGTTGATGGCTGACTTAATTGAATTAAGTATTGTGGCACCCAAGGAAATCTTACTTTTCGTCCCGCAAGGTTTATTTGAAGATCTTTTGTGCTGAAGAGAACCAAACATTCCAGAATATTTAGCCGATGTTTCTTCTAATGATCTCCTAAATACAATATGCGGTTTCTCGTGTATCTCCCCAATGGTATTATGGAGATAATGGGGTATTGGTTCAATGAAATAATGATCTTTTGCATCTGTGAACATTCCTCTCTAAAATAAGAGAAAAAAAGAGACGTTAATAATGGCGCATGCCAGTCTTTTGTCCAGGAAGTACTCAATAACATCTTAGATTCAGAATGAAACAATGGATTTTGAATAAGAATTACATATCAGCTAGCTGGGTCAAAATTCTTCAATCTTTCTTAATTATCTTGCAAGTATAAAAAATAATTTCTTAAAGTCTTTAACCCTTTAAGTGCCAATGTCGACTATAGTCGACATGGGCTATACAGGAGGGCGAAGCCCTCCTGCCTTTTC